>RXON01003975.1:0-22048 GCA_009667805.1 Leptobrachium leishanense | reverse complement strand
TAAAACTCCCAGCAATGGTGGTGTGTGTGTCAGCGTATCAGAATCCACAGCAATGAAACTCCCAGCAATGTGCGGTGTCTGTGTCAGCGTATCAGAATCCACAGCAATGAAACCCCCAGCAATGTGCGGAGTGTGTCAGCGTATCAGAATGCCTTAATATATATTTTTTATTTACCAGAAAGGACCTTTCTTTGATGGGTGTGGGGGGCCCGGAGACAGCAGGGGAGTCCCTCCCAGCCGTGGAGCACTCTGGGTATCAGTGGGGTGCCAGAGTGTGCCCCCGTGGCTTTGATTCCATGCAGGTGGTGCTGGATCCTGACTCCTGAATAGCCTGAGTGTCCGTGTTAAAGAAAGAGCGGGCGGCGGCGCGCGTGCGAGTGTGTGCAGGTCACACGGTCCGGCCAGTCAGGTTGTACAGAGACTCAATACCACCTGACTGGCTGGACCACTTGACCTGCGCACGCGCGCAGCCGCCTCCCCTTCAACACTGTCTCTCACACTATTCAGGACCTGGCACCATTTGCATGGCACCGGGCCCCCTCTCAACCCGCGGGCCCTCGGGCAGTACCCGAGGGCCCGACGGGTCAATCCGCCCCTGGTCTAGGCCTGCTAATCTTCCAGGGCCCCACTCTTCTGCGGGCCCCATAGCACTCGCGTGGGTCGCTATGGCTGTAGTTCCGCCATTGGGGTGTATATGTAAGTTGAGCACCTGCTATCCAGTATGCTCGGAACACCAAGTATTCCAGATTTTGAATAATTCCAGATTGTGCAACCCGGTCAGCATTCCAATTATGGAGGGGATGGGGGGGGGTTGAGACAGGGGAGCTGTAATACATGGACGACAGCATTTCAAGATAAATTCTGTTCATTTTGCACCAAGATATCAGCCTAGAAGGATCTCCTGAGCCCTTCAAATATACGATGATGAGTATATTCCAAATTTGTTTTTTAGGAGGTTTAGTTAGTTAGTTTTATATACAGTATATACATGCGGTGTGCCCCAAGCCTCGATACTTGGCCCCCTGCTATTCACAATATTCATAAATGATCTGCCCAACGTCTGCAAAGCCTCAATTGTACACATGTACGCAGACGACATCGTAATCTATACCAGCAAACCAAATCTCCCGCAGCTGGAGGCAGCGCTACAAGAACAATTCACAGAGCTAGATAATTGGATCAAGGATAACAATTTTTTTCTAAATACTGACAAAACTGTTATGATGCTCTTTGGTACAGCACCTAAACTACACAAATTGCAATCGCCCCATCTAGGGGCAGTATTACAATGTTGGTGCTAACTTAACCAGAGCTGTTGTAAACTTAAAACCTCCATAGGCTATAATGGCTCTGGGATGTTTACAACAGCTCTGGTTAAGTTAGCACCAACTATGTAATATGGCCCTAGGTGTCAGGACAAGATCAAATGACATGTTGACCACAGTCACTTCTCTCAAATATCTAGGTATGTGGTTAGATCCAAATCTATCCTTTGGCCCCCACATCGAGAAACTCTCATCTAAACTTAACCCCAAACTAGGTGCCCTGTACAGTAACAAATACTGCCTGAGCCCCGCGGAAAGAAAGCAGATTGTACAGCAAATGCTTATGCCAGCTTTTGAATATGGAGATGTAGTGTATGCAGACGCCCCGCAAACACACCTCCAGAAACTTACTACATTGTTTAACTTATTCTGCCGCTTTGTGCTACAATGTAACTACATTACCCACCATTGTGACATGTTAAAAGAGCTAAACTGTCCGTCGCCGGAATCTAGACTCACTCTTCACCTTTCCAAACTGGGGCTCAATTACATTCTTCATGCAAATTCGTACACGCAGCGCAATTTTTTTCCGCGCAGCGTTAAATATTAACATGCGGAAATTAATGCTGGCATTAAGATCTGAGCACATTTTTTATCCGTCAAAAAATTACGTGCGAAAAACCGACGCGCAGAAATCAGTGAGCGCAATGTAATTTTTAACGCAAATACAGCAAATGAACGCATTTTTTGCGGACTGAGCACAACAGACCTATGTTTTGACGGAAGACAAGGCAATGGCTGTAATTTTTGACGGATCTAGCAAAAAAAAATATGAGTGACCAAATCAATTGCAAAAGTGTAACATTAAGGGTTAATAAATAAAGTAAAATAAAAGGTATAAAAAGCCATTTTGGGGAAGGTGGATAATCCGCATACGAATCCGCACACTGCCAGGGCCGTCTTTAACGCAGGGCAAAAGGGGCAGCTGCCCCGGGCCCAGTCATTGTTGAGGGGCCCAAAGCAGCTGCCCCTTGGCCCCACGTATTCTGTGGCCAACAACCGCTGGACTGGGATACCGGGAGCCAGGAGGAATGTCCCAGCTCCTCCCCTATCTCCGCCTTTCCCAATGACTCGATAACATTGTCTTCCACGTGCTGGTATAGTGCTGGAATGGCCTTCCGTGAAAAGTAATGGCGTTTTGGAACATGCCACTGTGGTACAGCACTTTCAGCAAATTCACGGAAGGGAACAGAGTCCACCAGCTGGAAAGGCAGCAGCTGCAATACGAGTAATTTTGCTAAGCTGGCATTTAGACGCTGTGCTTGGGGATGGTTGAGACTATATTTTTTGATCTGACTGCGTAAATCTTCAGCTGATGGGATGCTGTCACATTGTGAGGAAGGACCTGGTACATGCATTACTGTAGCATCATCCCTCTCAGTGGAGTTTGTAGCAGGCAATGACATGGCCGGACATACAGTGGGGGTAGAGACAGATGAGGAGGAGGAGGACCTACGCAAAGTTTTGCTCCAACGGCATGCGTGGCAGGTGGTCATATGTCGCCTCAAGCACGTGGTACCTGTCACGGATCCCCCTGATACTAGAGTGGTGGTCCCTATACGCAGGACACTCTCTACCCTTCCGATCCTTAGAGTGGTCGGCACGACTAGACAGACTACTAGAATGGCAGTACAGAGCACATACAAGAGAGACGTCACGGATCCTTCTGTTTATCTGACTAGTGGTCCCTAGACGCAGGACACTCTCTACCCTTCCGATCCTTAGAGTGGTCGGCACGACTAGACAGATATAGAATGATACACAAGACCTTAGAACAATTAGCTCTTCCCAAGACCCTAACAAGACAAGGGGTAGTCTGATGTGTGCTTAGGGTGCCACACAGACTGACCCAATACCAGATTTAGAAGAGTTAATGCCAATACCAGGGGTTACACACAGAATGGTTCGTTCGCCAATGCCAAGGATCATACACAGAGTGGTTCGTTCGCCAATGCCAGGGTCATACACAGAATCGTAGTTTGCCAATGCCAAGGGTCATACACAGAATCGTTAGTTTGCCAATGCCAGGGGTCATACACAGGATCGTTAGTTTGCCAATGCCAAGGGTCATACACAGAATCGTTAGTTTGCCAATGCCAGGGGTCGTACACAGAATCGTTAGTTTGCCAATGCCAAGGGTCATACACAGAATCGTTAGTTTGCCAATGCCAAGGGTCATACACAGAATCGCAATTTAGGCAAAATATACAAGAGCTCTGCGGGAAGTAACTACCACGTCAGGGCACCGGCTACTCTGAGAGTCTGGGCTTTAAACCCGGCGGGTCCGCGTCTCGCCGCTAGGCCCCGCCCCCCGGCGTCCCACGTGTGCGGAAGCGCCCGCAATATCACTCGGCGCCTGGCCAGCGAACAGCGAGGAAGCTGCTGCCAGGCGCCGGGGGTGCGGGGGCCACCGTGACAGAACCCCCCCTCTACGGGCGGCCACTGGACGACCCCCAGGAGCGCGGGGGTGAGCCAAATAGAAAGCCCTCACCAACCGAGGAGCATGAACCTCAGTAGCCGGGAGCCAAGAGCGATCCTCCGGACCGTAGCCCACCCAGTCAACCAAGTACTGAAGGACCCCCTAGAAACCCTGGCGTCCAGAATGGCCTCAACTTCAAACTCCTCCTCGCCCTCCACAGAGACAGGAGGAGGGGGGACACGGACCCTGGTGTACCGATTGCACAAGAGTGGCTTTAAGAGGCTCACGTGGAACACATTGTGTATATTGATATGGGAGGGCAGTGCCAAAGCATAGGAGACCGGATTGATTCGCCGCAGAATCTTATAGGGCCCTATGTATCTGGGTGCCAGTTTCATAGAGGGTACTAAGAGCTTGATGTTCCGTGAAGAAAGCCAAACCCTGTCCCCAACTTGATACACGGGTGCCGGCCTCCTGTGTCTGTCGGCCTTGATCTTCTGGATACCACTGCTATCCTCCAGTGCCCTTTTAACCCTTCCCCAAGTTTCTTTCAATGACGCTAAATGCTCATCCAGAGCAGGAATCGCGGTATCAGGAAACGTAGCAGGGAGCACGGGAGGATCAAAACCGTAAACAGTGAGAAAGGGGAATGTCCTGTGGCTTCGCTCACTGCACTGTTCAAGGCATACTCTGCCCACGGTATCAGGTCTGACCAGTTATCTTGTCGTTCGGATATAAAGCACCTGAGATATTTCTCTATATTTTGATTGGCTCGTTCTGCTGCTCCGTTGGTCTGGGGGTGATAGGCCGAAGAGAAGGATAGGTCTATCCCCACATTCTTGCAAAACCCTTTCCAGAATCTGGAGACGAATTGGGTCCCCCTATCAGAGACAATCCCAAGAGGAATACCGTGTATGCGGACCACATTGGTAATGAAAATGGGCACCAGTTCGGCTGCCGAAGGAAGTCTCCGAAGAGGAACATAGTGACCCATTTTGGAGAATCGATCAATGACCGTGAGTATTACAGTATTCCCTTTTGACTCGGGTAACTCTACTATAAAATCCATAGCTAAATGCGACCATGGTCGTTCGGGGATTGGCAGAGGCTGGAGTAAACCAATGGGCGCTGTTTTGGGACTTTTATGCCTGTGCACACCTCGCACACGGTTATGTAATCCTTAACATCACGGCGCACCGTGGGCCACCAGAGGAGTTTACGTATACTAGACACTGTTTTGGTGATCCCCATATGTCCAGAGGTTTTGTTATCATGATAAAGTTTTAGTACTTCTTTCTCTTCGTTCTCAGGTACAAAGAGTTTCGCAGGAGGTCTCCCCCCAGGAGCTGTACCCTGGGCGGTCTGCAATCTTAACATCAGAGGAGACGAGACACTAATCGTGGTAAGGGCTATAATTCTTTCCTGGGGTACAATGGGATGCTGATCTTGGATGTTATGTTCGTAGGATTCGTATTGTCTTGACAATGCGTCTGCTTTAATGTTTCTTGACCCAGGTCTATATGTGAGGACGAAATTAAAGCTTGAAAGAAACAATGACCATCTCGCTTGTCTGGCATTTAACCGTTTAGCGTCTCCAATGTACGTAAGATTCTTATGATCAGTTATGATGACAATGGGGTCCCTAGACCCCTCCAATAAGTATCTCCATTCCGTCAAGGCTGCGATAACTGCTAACAACTCTCTATTTCCGATATCATAGTTCCTCTCTGCCGGGGACAACTTTCGGGAATAGAAGCCGCATGGATGCAAGGGTTTGTCGGGTGCCTCCCTTTGGGACAAGACTGCACCAAGACCTAGCTCGGAGGCGTCAACTTCAACCTGGAAAGGCAGAGCCGGATCTGGATGTCGGAGAACAGGGGCAGTTGTGAATGCCTGTTTAAGTGCCTCAAAGGCTTGACTGGCCTGGGGTGTCCATTTCTGATTCACCAGCCCTTTTTTAGTCATAGCCGTGAGGGGAGCTACCAAGGCCGAAAAGTTTTTAATGAACCTCCGGTAGTAATTAGTAAACCCCAGAAACCTCTGGATGGCTTTAAGCCCTTGGGGTAAAGGCCAGTCAAGAATCGCTGAGAGTTTTTTAGGATCCATTTGGAAACCCTCAGGGGTTATTATATACCCAAGGAAGTGCACTGTCTCTATGTCGAATAAGCATTTCTCTAGTTTACAATATAACCCAGCCTTCAATAATCTCTTCAACACTTGTTGCACATGGACGTGATGGGTGTCTTTATCAGGAGAGTATATCAGGATGTCGTCCAGATATACTATAACGAACGTTTGCAGAAAGTCCCTTAGGGTGTCGTTTATGAGGTCCTGGAAAACGGCTGGCGCATTGCATAACCCAAAGGGCATCACCAAGTATTCGTAATGCCCGCTACGTGTATTAAAAGCCGTTTTCCATTCATGCCCCTTCTTAACCCTGACCAGGTTGTACGCTCCGCGTAAATCAAGTTTCGTATAAATACGGGCCCCTTTTAATCGGTCGAACAATTCTGTTATAAGAGGTATTGGATATGCATTTCTTATGGTAATCCTATTCAAACCTCTGTAATCAATGCAAGGTCGCAGGTCACCCTCTTTTTTGGAAACGAAAAAGAAACCTGCTCCTGCTGGAGAGGAGGATCGTCTGATAAATCCTCGCTCTAGATTCTCCCTTATATATTCCTCCATAATGTCGTTTTCCTTTTGTGACAAAGGGTATACGTGTCCTCTAGGAGGCATAGTACCAGGGAGCAACTCTATAGCGCAGTCATAAGGGCGGTGCGGTGGTAGGACCTCAGTCCTGGTTTTAGAGAACACCTCCTTTAGCGCCATATAACATTCAGGGACTTCGGTGGATAAAGGAGGTGCTGTAGCAATATTGAGGCTACCAATCGCATTAACCCTGCCCAGGCACTTTGACTGGCAACTAGGACCCCAACACTTTATATCTCGCTGGACCCAATCAATCACCGGGTTATGCTCTATTAACCATGGGAACCCAAGAACGACAGGACATGAGGGAGAGTCGATAATCTGGAATCGTATGGTTTCACGGTGCAGAACTCCTGTAGTCATGCATACATCAATAGTGTCGTGAGTGATATGGGGACATGACAGGGTTTTCCGTCTATGGCTTCCACCATTAGAGGCCTCTCCTTTAGAACCAGAGGTAAGAGTTTTTTGCGGCAAAACATCTGTCCATAAAATTACCTGAGGCTCCAGAGTCTAGGAATGCCTCAGTCTCGAGGTGAACCCCCTCCCAGATGAGGGAGATAGGTACCAGAATCCGGGTTTTTTTTTTTTCATCGTCCACAAAGGAGGCATACAGAGAACGATAACCTGGGTATTAGCTGTTCTTTGACCTGATTTGTTAGTCTCACCCCTGCTACCCCTGGGTCTCTGAGGACATTGAAGGCGGAAATGATCTGCCCCAGCACAATAAAAGCAGAGCCCCCTTTCCCGTCTGTGAGCTCTTTCTGCCTCTGAAATACCCGTTTTTCCTATCTGCATGGGTTCAACGGCCGGTACATCAGTCTTTGCGGTCTCCGGGTTGCCTGATGTAGTGGTGTGTCTGGGTACTAAGGGCAAAGGAGGCAGGCCCTTCTGGGTCTATCTCTGGGGTGTCTCCTTTCCCTGATTTGATCGTCCATGGCAATGCAGAAATCAACCAAATGATCCAGATGTTCTGGTAATTTTAAGGGAGCCAACTCAAACATAAAAGCCTCGTTCAGGCCTTCGGTAAAGGCTAGGGTTAAAACGTCGTTCGGCCAGTGTACCTCAGAAGATAAAGTCTTAAACTCTATGGCATAGTCGGAGACCCTCCTATTACCCTGTTTGATGTGAAACAGGGATCTACCCGCATTGGTAGCCCTTCTAGAGGGATCAAGGTACGTTTTAACTCGGAGGTAAAACCTCATAGTCATAAATGATGGGTTTCTTATTCTCCACAAGGGCGTGGCCCATAATAAAGCTTTTTCGGTTAGATGATTAATCAGATAGCCTACTTTGGCTTTATCAGACATACAGGACCCTGGATTGTTCTCGAACAGGATCTCGAGTTGGGTCAGAAAGCCCCGGCATAAGTTTGGTGTACCATCATAGCGTACGGTGCCTTCATACTGAGCCTACATCCCTCGGGAGAGGCCGAACTGACCCTAGGCACTACTGGGTCTGGAGGGCTTGCAGTTCCAGAACTGGATCGATTTAACAGGGTTTGCAGGGAAAGAGCAATCTGGTCCATTCTATGGTCCTGCTCTTCTTGTCTGGCTGCAATACGGTCAACTGATTAGAGAGGTCTGCGGGATCCATTGGCCCTGACGTAATGTCACGGATCCCCCTGATACTAGAGTGGTGGTCCCTATACGCAGGACACTCTCTACCCTTCCGATCCTTAGAGTGGTCGGCACGACTAGACAGACTACTAGAATGGCAGTACAGAGCACATACAAGAGAGACGTCACGGATCCTTCTGTTTATCTGACTAGTGGTCCCTAGACGCAGGACACTCTCTACCCTTCCGATCCTTAGAGTGGTCGGCACGACTAGACAGATATAGAATGATACACAAGACCTTAGAACAATTAGCTCTTCCCAAGACCCTAACAACAAGGGTAGTCTGATGTGTGCTTAGGGTGCCACACAGACTGACCCCAATACCAGATTTAGAAGAGTTAATGCCAATACCAGGGGTTACACACAGAATGGTTCGTTCGCCAATGCCAAGGATCATACACAGAGTGGTTCGTTCGCCAATGCCAGGGGTCATACACAGAATCGTAGTTTGCCAATGCCAAGGGTCATACACAGAATCGTTAGTTTGCCAATGCCAGGGGTCATACACAGAATCGTTAGTTTGCCAATGCCAAGGGTCATACACAGAATCGTTAGTTTGCCAATGCCAGGGGTCGTACACAGAATCGTTAGTTTGCCAATGCCAAGGGTCATACACAGAATCGTTAGTTTGCCAATGCCAAGGGTCATACACAGAATCGCAATTTAGGCAAAATATACAAGAGCTCTGCGGGAAGTAACTACCACGTCAGGGCACCGGCTACTCTGAGAGTCTGGGCTTTAAACCCGGCGGGTCCGCGTCTCGCCGCCAGGCCCCGCCCCCCGGCGTCCCACGTGTGCGGAAGCGCCCGCAATATCACTCGGCGCCTGGCCAGCGAGCAGCGAGGAAGCTGCTGCCAGGCGCCGGAGGGGTGCGGGGGCCACCGTGACAGTACCCAAGCGTCCGGTGTCTTTCCCACACTTGAGCCTCATCTGACATAGACTACGAATAGCAACGGTGGAGTCTGCTGCACATTTCTTAAAGAACTCCCAGACAGCAGAGTTCCTGGATGTGTGCTTTAAGACAACAGCGCTCTGCACCTGAGCAGCTCTGACATTTGATGCTTTGTACTGGCTAGTGCTACGGTTGGTCATAGAGGATGTCGTGGCTCGTGTTTGTTGTGCCTCCTCCTCCTCCTTCTCCTCCTCACTTGACTCCTCTGTTCGATCAGGCACCCAGGTGGAGTCAGTGACCTCATCATCATTGTCATTACCCCCTATCTCCTCGTCACTGGAGCCAACTTGGCATTATGCTGCAGCTGCCGGGGCAACATGAGTGCCAGTTATTTGTGTGTCATCACTGGCACCCCTTCCTCTAGGTTGATTATACTGCCTTCCTCAACCTCAGAAATTGAATCAGAGCACTGTACTTGCTGCGCATCCTCAAGCAGCATGTCACTCTCATTGTAGTCAAACAATTCAGCTGACTCCTCCGTGTGTGATAGTGAGACTATGGCAGGAGTAGCTGTCGACATGGAGGCTGCATTAGATGTTTTGGCAGCTGAGGTGGACTGTAAAGCACTACAAGCCTGGCTGGCAGAGGACTCGGAGGATGAGGATGGCCTGGTTAGCCAATCCACCACATCCTCTGTATGTTGCTGCTGCTTAAGACGGCCAGCACCAGTTAGAAAGGACAAGCGTGCCCCTGCAGTGGATGCACCACGTCCACCACGACCAGAGGTGCAGCCTCCCAACACAGAGGCTGCTTGCCCTCTTATCTGTGTCTGGGAGCGTCTGCCTGTCCTTTTTGGTCTTTCTGACATGGTGAGTGATATATAGATTAAATATATACAGAACTCTGATTCAACTCTGGTATAAAGATTAAAGATTTCCAGAACTCTGGTATAACTCAGTGAGACACCCTGATAGCTGGTAGCCAGTGACAAGACACAGATTACAATTCCCAGAAACCTCCTATAAATCAGTGAGACCCCCTGATGGGTGCCAGTGACAAGACACAAATTTCAATTCGCAGAAATCTGCTAGAAGTATGTGGGACCCCCTGATATGACCCCCTGATAGCTGGCAACAGTGACAAGACACAGATTACAATTTGCAGAAATCTGCTAGAAGTATGTGGGACCCCCTGATAGCTGACAGTGAGAAGACACAGATTACAAGTCTCAGAAACCTCCTATAAATCAGTGAGACCCCCTGATGGGTGGCAGTGACAAGACACAGATTAGAAAAATTCCCAAATATTTTGTAGAAATTACTGACCCTCAAAATACTGCGTGGCACTGGCTGTGACAAGACACAGATCACCTCAATTCACAAATATTTTGTAGCAATTACTGACCCCCAAAATACTTGCTGGCAGTGACAAGACACAGATCACCTCAATTCACAAATATTTTGTAGAAATTACTGACCCCAAAATACTTGCTGGCAGTGAGAACACACAGATTAGAACAATTCCCAGATATTTTGTAGAAATGAGATCCCCCAGTAGCTGTTAGCAGACTGGCAGTGAGAACACACACTAACACAACAACAATCTCCTCTCAAATCTCCTCTCAAACGCATGCTGAAGCGCTGTGTGAAACCTTATATAGTGTGCTGTGGGACTTAGCTCTGTGAGCCCATGATTGGGCAAAATTTGCCCAATTAGGACTCTGAGCGTGATTGGCATAGTCTTGAACCTATCTTGCACCTAAACTGTGGTCAGGTGCAAGGCTGTAGCCAACTACAAGCTTCAGGCCAGTGGAAAAGTGCATTGTGGTGCATTGTGGGCGAACACGCGGAAATGTTCATAGTTCGCGAACATGCGAACAGGCTATGTTCGATGCGAACTCCGAACCGAACAGCTCATCCCTACTTAGGGGCTGCATTACAGCCATGCTATCTCTCACACTACTTTAGTTATGGAAACCGCTTACTTCAGAATCAATTGCACTGAAGGAGCTCCCTTTTAAAATGAAATATCTCTTGGTCTCCTATGAAGCAGATGATCTCAATACTATTAGGTGGATATCTTCCTTGTATAGATGTTGGGAGATATTTTAATCTGCTGGGTTGTACAGTTATGAAGCTTATGTCTCCTAATGTGCTTTATTTACATGGGAGTGAGACCTCCTCCTGTGAAAGTAAATAATTATGTCTTTTGAATAGGGATGAGCGTTCGGTTCGGATCTGTTCGGAGTTCGCATCGAACATCGGCTGTTCGACAGTTCGCAAACTGCAAACTTTTTGGGACGTTCGCCAAAAGTTCAATTTTTTTTTTAAATGTAGAAAAAATGCTTAAAATCTCTTTACTGCAGAATATTATAAGCAACGGTTTATTATTTATTGAATTAAAACGGGAATATTTTTAACATTGAAGCCTATGGGATAAAACATTATTTTTACTAAAACATCAGGTAGACACGGCCCTCTAATCAGGCACTGTAGAGCGCAGCCTGCCGGGCCTCCCAAGGATCCCCTTGAGGAGCATGCGACTGCCGGATGACAGAGCTGCGACTGTGCGGGCTAGCCACCTGGTTGCATGTGGCAGAGACAGGCAGCGCAGGGAGGGAGCCACTGCATCTGTGGCCACAGCAGACCCCCCGCAACCAGGATCCAGGGTGCCCCCACCGATCACCAGGCTAAGGTAACGCGACACATTTCTAAAAAAAAAAAAATCCGAGGACATTTTTAAATGTCCCTGGGAACATAAAATAAAACTTTTTTTTTCTTTCTCTACCTGGCTGAATGTATTTAATAATATATATTAGATACATTCAGCCAGGTAGAGGGGTGGCATGTGGGCTGCGCGGGGTCTCAGGCAGTGGTTTGTTTTTTGTGTGTATATTTTTAGCAAATTTATAGGGGAAGGTAAGGGCAGGTATGATATATATAGATAAGATATATATCTATATTCTTAGAAATATATATATATCCAGACTTGTATTACACACACATTTTGGCAACTAATTGCCCCCCCCCATTTGGCTATCCCCTCCAGAAGAAAGGTTGAACCAGATAGAGCAGAGAATAATATATATATTCTATGCTCTGTCGGGTTCAACATTTCTTCTGGAGGGATCAGCCAAATGGGGGGGGCACATTTAGCTGAGATTGTCCACATGCCACCCCCCCATGTGCGGATGTGTATATATGGTCACATCAGCCGGGTTAGCCCCCCCTTACTAACATTTTTGAACAAAACTCATGCAGTTGGTTAGGGCTTTGTTAGATCAGGTTAAATCAATAGTTGTTTGCGTTAGATCACACATAGAAGAAGAGATATTAACAATTATTGTAAGGGGGGCTTACCTGTCATCAGCCCCCCTTTATCAAAAAATGAACCAAACACACCTATTTTGGAAGCTTTACATTAGATCAGGTAAGATCAAGTGGTTTTAACGTTAGATCACCCATAATTACTGACTTACTAAGTAATTAATAAAGACGGGTTAGCCCCCCCACATTGAATTTTCTTGTCAGAAACCATTCAGGCTTATAGATATTTGTTAGATCAGGTAAGAACAAGTGGATTTAACATTAGATCACACATAATTCCTGACTTATTAAGTGATTAATAAAGACAGGTTAGCTTCCCCCCCCCCATTTAATTTTCTGACAAAAAAACATTCAGACTTATAGATATTTGTTAGATCAGGTATGATCAAGTGGGTTTTAACGTTAGATCACACATAATTACAAAGATATTTAGCATAAAAAAACTGAGATTTTAGGTATTACATAAGAGTGCCTAACCTCCCCCCCCCCCCAATACATTTTCTGGCCAAAAACCTTTCAGGCTTATAGATCTTTGTTAGATCAGTTTAGATCAAGCGCTCTTAACATTAGATCACACATAAATACAAAGATATTGAACATAAAATACAGAGATTTTGTGTATTACTTAAGGGAGGTTAGTGCCCCCCCCCCACAATTAAATTTTCTGGCAAAAGAAACACTCGGGCTTAGAGATCTGTTAGATCCGGTTTGATCAAGTGGATCACACATAATTACAAAGATTTCATATCAAACATGGATCCCTCTCTGTCTGGACTCAGTCAAAGGTTAAAAGTTCAGGTTTGTATCTATGTAGTAAGTTTTTGTTTATGGCTTAACCCTTTCGCTGTTGAGCCATTTCACCTCTGTGTGCTGAGCTAATTTTTACCAGTTTTGCTCATCATGTTTAAACAAGATTTAAAGTCACATTTTATTATACAACTCAGACAAATTATATGTCGTTCTTTCCGGCAGACTCGGCAGATTGATAATATATCATTATTATATGTATACGTCATGTCCTGCCTGAATAGAATATCAAAAATTACATCTACAGTGTGTGAAGTGTTTTTTTTTCACATTTTATCATCCGAGCCTTTGCGGTTTGTAATTCTAAGTATTCTAAGGGTGGGCCTGTTAAAAAAATTTGAACTGGGAACCCATTACTTTTATTTTTCTGCAAAATTATGTGATTTTAGCTAAAACCCCTCCCAAAAAAAAAATCGCTAGGGCAACATCATTGTTCACATTATAATTGAAATGTGAACAATATTGCTGCATTAACAATAAAATTAAAAAAACAGCAGTTCTTTTTAAAAAAAACTGGAGGAGGGTTACTCCCCTTATGTAATACACACAATCTCTGTATTTTGTTAAATATCTTTGTAATTATGTGTGATCTAACGTTAAAAAAAGATATTATAGCGCTAGAAAAAGTGCAGAGACGGGCAACAAAATTAATAAGGGGAATGGAAGGGTTAAGTTATGAGGAAAGACTAACAAGCTTAAACCTGTTTAGTTTAGAGAAACGGCACCTTAGAGGGGATCTGATAACCTTATATAAATATATACAGGGCCATTATCAACCATTGTCTGATAACCTATTCATTAACAGGACTATACAGAGGACAAGGGGTCATCCATTTAGACTGGAAGAAAGAAAATTTAGCTTAAAGCATAGGAAGGGTTATTTTACGGTGAGAACAATAAAGCTGTGGAATTCTCTGCCTGTTGAGGTGGTTGGGTCAGAGTCTGTACAGACTTTAAAAAACGACTGGATGACTTCCTGCAGACACAGAATATTAAGGGTTATAATATTTAATATGTGGGTAAAAGCTTCTTGATCCAAGGAGAAATCTGACTGCCATTCTGGGGTCAAGAAGGAATTTTTTCCCAGTATGTTGCATATTTCAGACTGGGTTTTTTGCCTTCTTTTGGATCAACAGCAGTAGGTTATGTGGGAGAGGCTGAACCCGATGGACGCATGTCTTTTTTCAGCCTATATAACTATTAAACTATGTAAAAACCACTTGATCATACCTGATCTAACAAAGATCTATAAGCCTGAATGTTTTGTTTTGTCAGAAAATTCAATGGGGGGGGGGGCTAACCCGTCTTTATTAATCACTTAATAAGTCAGGAATTATGTGTGTTCTAACGTTAAAACCACTTGATCTTACCTGATCTAACAAATATCTATAAGCCTGAATGGTTTCTGACCAGAAAGTTCAATGTGGGGGGGACTAACCCTTCTTTATTAAATACTTAGTAAGTCAGTAATTATGGGTGATCTAACGTTAAAACCACTTGATCTTACCTGATCTAACGTAAAGCTTCCAAAATAGCTAAGAGTTTGGTTCATTTTTTGATAAGGGGGGGCTGATGATGGGTTAACCCCCTTACAATAATTGTTAATATCTATTTTTCTATGTGTGATCCAACGCAAACAACTATGGATCTAACCTGATCTAACAAAGCTGTAACCAACTGCATTAGTTTTGTTCAAAAATTTTGATAAGGGGGGGGGGGCTAACCCGGCTGAGGTTATATGGTCTGAAGTCTGTGGGTGGGTGTATATATATATATCTGCGTGTTGATATGTACGTATATGTCTGTGTGTGGTATCAATGCATCCCTACTCTATACACAGCACTCCGTGTCCCTATAATATACAGTATATGATCAGGGGTTACATTTTTTTATATTTTTATACTATTCCTATTAACAGTAATTTTTGATGTATTTTATTGAGTAGAAACTTTTTTTTGCCTATATAACATGTGCTTTGTGAAAATAAAACGGTTTTGTGTGTACATTTTAATTTTCTAGTGGATTCCTGTCCAGTGCGGTGAGAAGCAAACGTAATGCAGTGTAGACACGCTGCGAGGTGGAGCGGAGTGAAGTCAAGCCTGCAAAATGTTTGCTTCTCTTCGCTACGCTGTGCGTCGCTACACGCTTAGTGTGTCTCAGCCTTTATTCCCACATCGCTAGCTTACCGAATCAGTTTGTATACTTGTTTCTGACCCTGCTTGTTCTGAGGACCCGATCTGTTGCCGACTTTGCCTGCCATTTGACTATTCTCTCTGTGTATTCCCTGCCTGTTCTGTTTGCTTCCTGTTGCTACTGGTGTGCGCCGAGTCTCACCATATACAGTAGCGCAGTACAAGTGCCTAAACATTGCTGACCCGGTTTTGTTATAGCTGCTGATGTAACTGAATAGATCGGGGATCTCTTCTGAATTACCAAAACCTCCACCACGGCACTCTTCCACAATACCTCAGAGGGGTTACTGTGTGAAGGCACTTGCTGCCACCAAAGGCAAAATATTTGGGAGCACTGACGCCTATACCAGATTCATGTAATTTTAATATTTAACCGCAGGATCCAACCCTGCACTCTTCCACAATACCACAGAGGGGTTACGGTGTGACGGCACTGTTGCCGACACTAAAGGCCCAATTTTAAAGCACCTATTGTTACTTTCATCCAAAGCTTGCATAAGTTTCACCATAATTTAGCCCAAAAATCACTAAACTTGTTCTGCGTGTCTTAAAATATCTCCTCTTTTCATACAGGCTGCCGCCCAAGCAGTTGTTTATGAATAGATTAAAGGAAAAACATTTACCGTTATTTGAAATGTAATTTTTTTTCTTTTTAAATGTTTCTATACATCCTACAAATCCGCCACTTCACGGGCAGGTTATGGGGACCTCCTAGGCACGATATTTGAAGGAATTTTTCGTTTTTATTCTTAACCATTATTTCATGGAAAACTCAATGTTCCTTTATAAAGGTCTTTTTTAAACTTTCTTTCCTTGTTTCCTGTCCCCCAGGGCACTACCCGGACCCCCATACACCTTTTATGGCAAATATCTTGCATATATGCCCTCTTGGAGGGCTCTCTAAAATTCGAACGTTCGAGTCCCATTGACTTGCATTGAGTTCGAATCGTGTTTGTGTTCGGATTCAAACTTTTGAAATTGTTCGAGTTCGAATGCGAACTGAACACGGGGGTGTTCGGCTCATCACTACTTTTGAATAGGTGGTCACATCACTTTAATTTGCATACAAAACAATAGTGATAATCTTTCTAATTATTTTTGTAAGGGGTGGATGAATTTTTGCTCTTGTATACCACTCAGACAGCAACCTGAATTATTTTGGATCCTTTCTTTGGAAAGAGGAGAACACCCTTTTTTAATGATGGATCACAACCAGTGATGACTGTTGGAAGATCACAGCAGGCAAATGATAGTCTAATAGCACCACACAGGGCCGGATTTGCACCTCAGGAGCCTGTAGGCACAGAAATGCGGAGCGCCCCTACCCCCCAAAACTGAAACTGTTTTTCTCTGTGCTCAAATCAAAAGAAGAAGCAGAATCTGTTGCCTTAGTTGAATTAGTTACAGTTACAAGTATTTATAAAGCGTCAACAAATTCCTTAACGCTGTACAATGGGAAAAACAGAATAACAAATATACATATATGTTACACACACGAAACAGAAGGAGGGAGGACCCTGCTCGAGAGCTTACAATCTAAGAGGAGAGGGGTGACACATTAGGTGAGGATGAATAGGGTATTTTAAGTAGCGGGTTGCATGACGACTGAATGGGAAGATGGAGCAGGAAATGACAATGGGGATCATGGAGAGAGCTCTCTATAATAATGCTTTTTCAGAGACTTCTTGAAGGACGGGAGAGACGGGTGAGTCTGAAGTTGCAGGGGCGGGAGTTCCAAAGAAAGGGTGCAGCTCGGGAGAAGTCCTGAAGGCGAAAGTTGGGGCGTGCGGGTACGAGGAACTGATAGCATCAGATCATTGGCTGAGCAAAGTGGTGGGGATGGGATGTACCTGCTAATAAGGGAGGAGATGTAGGCAGCGGCGCGGTTATGGAGAGCTTTGTATGTGAGCACCAGTATAATGAATTGGATTCTAAAGAAAATAGGGAGCCAGCGTAGAGATTGACAGAGAGGTGAGGTGCAGGAGGTGAGGTGTAGGAGTCTGGCATAGGCGTTTATTACAGACTGCAGAGGCAGAATCTGGGATCTCTTAAGGCCAGAGAGAAGGAGGTTAAAGTAGTCAAGGTTGGATGAGCATTTTAGTAGAGTCTGGATTAAGAAAGGGACGGATGCGTGCAATGGTTTTTAGGTGGAAGTAGCAAGATTTGGTTAGAGACTGAATGTGAGGAGTAAAGGATAGATTGGAGTCCAAGAGGATCCTGAGTCAATGGAGCTTGAGAGGTAGAAGTAATGGTGGCACCATTCACCCGAAGAGAAATTGGCGCAGGAATGGAGGTTTTAGAGGGAGGGAAGATGAAAAGTTCAGTTTCAGAGAGGTTGAGCTTTAGGAAACGGGAAGTCATCCAGTCGAAGATAGCCAATAGGCAGGTTGTAACACGGTCCAACACCGGAGGAGAGAGATCGAGAGAGGAAAGGTACATTTGGGTGTCATCAGCATAGAGGTGATATTGGAAACCATAGGAAGAGATGAGGTTGTCCAAAAAGGCAGTATAGAACGAGTAGGGGACCCAGAACAGAGCCTTGATTTACCCCAACTGAAAGAGGAACTTGTGGTGATGAGACACCAGGGAAGGAGGCACTGAAGGAGCGAAGAGAGAGATAGGAAGAGGACCAGGAGAGCGATGTCACTGAGGCCAATTTGACGCAGCGTGAGGAGCAGGAGAGGGTGATCACCAGTGTTGAATGCAGTGGAAAGGTCAAAAAGAATAAGGAGGGAGAAGTGACCTTTGGTTTCAGCGGCAGCTAAATCATTAGTCACCTTGGTCAGAGCAGTCTCAGTAGATGTAGATTGTTGGGAGTGACAGCCGGACTGGTGTGGATCGAGTAGAGAGTTAGCAGCAAGAAAACTGGTGAGCTGGTTATAGACCAGACGTTCTAAGATTTTGGAGGCAAAAGGGAGAAGAGAGATGGGACAGTAGTTCAAGAGGGAGGTAGGATCAAGAGATGGCTTTTTTTTTCAAATGGGGTGATCAAAGCACGTTTGAATACAGAGGGTAAGGTTCCAGAGGAGAGGGAGAGGTTAAAAATATGAGTCAAAGCAGGGACAGTATCTGGTAGGACAGGCCGAATAAGGTGTGAGGGGATGGGATCAAGTGGACAGGTGGTGGGGTAGGAGGACATAAGAAGTTCTGTTACATCCTCCTCCGAGACTGTAGAAAAGGAAGACATAGTAGAAGAGGGGGCAGAGAGTGAGGGAGTCAGTGGGGTAGAATGGTTAAAGGAGGAGGATGGCAGTGAATGCAGCAGCATTGTTTGTTTTATATGTATAAGCATATATTGCCTCTGCAGTAGAACAGAAAAAAAAATATTTGTATTTACTTTTTTCATTTTTTTTATTTTTACACATTACATGGTCATGTTTGGTATCATAGTAAAGACTAGACTCTGACGTTTCTGATGACACCTCACTTAACCTTGTGCGGTGTACAATTCAGGGATGCAGGTTCCAAAGTCCCCCTGTCCCTCCTCACTGCACACAGAGCAAGGCTCCCCCTTGTGGCAGGTGCCTGTAGGCACATGCCTACTCTGCCTAATGGTAAATCCGGCCCTGGCACCACATGCGTATAAATCAAATTCAGGTGGAGGGTATCCTTTCTGCTGTCCTCTAAAAATACAGGTGGACTATGGAACTTGTTAATTGAAAGGATATTCCTGCTCTTATAGAGAAGTGTCATTGTGTTAGTTCAACTGCCAGCTGATTTTCATGGACAAATGACATACAAATTTATATTTGGAATTCTAGAGGCTCTACTACATAACTGGTGCTAATGAAGCATCTCGATATGTAAGCGCTACCGCAAGTATAAGTGAGTTTAACACATGGCATTCATATTACATTCCTGGCGCTACACCGGGGTGAAATCTGTTTGCATTTCAGACCTTGCGCAAGCTTTTTGTATTTTGCACATCCTATACCTAACATGGGGAACACAAACAATCATTAGTTTTTTTCGATAAGTGCAGATGCAAATTACCTTTGGGATGTGGAGAGCTAAAAGTTAGCACCTCCTAATAGCTGGTGTTAACTGATGACACATTAAATCCCATAGTCACCTCTCATCCTGTGGCGAGAATGATGGCCCAATCCACCACTACTTCTGGCCACCAGCAGAGCGAGACTGGGTACAAATAGTTCCCAGTCTCCCTCCGGTATCACTCTGTGGTGCTTTGCAATCTCGCGAGATTGAGGTTGAGCAGGGTTCACAGCCTGGAAGCACAACCATCCATGGAGTGCTACGGAATCCCAGAGGTGATGCTCATGGTGTAGCGGAAGCACTGCCGCAAATATCACTGCGGTTAGCTCTGCATTCTGGGGTGAGGTGCAGAGATAGCGCTTGCCCTATAGTTGTTACATGGTAGAACTGAGTATGTGTAACAGGTGATGACTGATTGATACTGTGTCAATTTCCTTGTTCCAAAGATTAAAAGCTGATCAACAGATTTATCCTCGATTTTCTTTCTGAAAACCGAATATATACTGTCTAACAATTAATAGTACAGTATTTGTAACCTGCATACCACGGCTCATTGTTTTCAAACTAATAAAACAATTTAGACAATTGGTTTATTTTTTTTATTGAATGGTTTGCTAAAAGATTTATAAATCTAGAGGGGTTAAAGCCTATGGATATCGTCATGAACATTATTCCACTTTACATTAATGTGTAGGTACAATAAGTTCATTAATTTGTTACATGTTTCCCTGCAGCACTTACCTCTTCAACCACTACCGCAATGACCAAATTAACAACAGGAACTACTCCTACTCCACTTCCTCCAGGTAAACTAGTTCTTGTTTCCACCTATGGTATATTCATTTGTCAACCTAAATTATTAAAAAAAAGTCTGATATTCTATGTATTTGTGTTTGCGTGGGCATATATATATATTGTCAGGTCTCATCTTCCCTGTCGCTCGCTCTGGGGAATCTACCAAGAATTGCTGCTTGCTATCCTGGTTTGACCTTCCTTTCCCGTTTATCGTCAATGAACCTTTGCCACCTGCACCGACCCTTGACCTGCATAATGACTGCGAGACTGCCTTCCGATCTACCTGTTATCGTGCATTACCACCCTGCATATTGAGGTCCAACCTTAGGAACCCTTTGACAATATATATATATATATATAAATATTTAAGGAATAGC
The DNA here is from genome assembly GCA_009667805.1 of Leptobrachium leishanense. Taxonomy (NCBI): domain Eukaryota; kingdom Metazoa; phylum Chordata; class Amphibia; order Anura; family Megophryidae; genus Leptobrachium; species Leptobrachium leishanense. The sequence continues at coordinate 1,590 of RXON01003975.1, read as the reverse complement.
GGCACTCTCGGTCTTTCCAAATGTAACAATTTATTGTGGAAATTCAACGTTTCAGTCCGCTAACCGCGGACTTTCATCAGGATACAAAAGTACAATGAAGAACATACATACTGTATATATAATAAAAACACTACTCACCAATTAGTGTGTCAAACTACCCATGCTGCACAAACGTCGTCTCAATCAGATGATGTCAGTGTCACGGAACGGACATTAGAGCTCTTTTCAGCGAGCCACAGGACTAAAGACTGAACCCTTTTTAAAGACTATTTTTCCTGTTTTCGTTTTTTTGGTTTTGCGTGTGAGCCTATGGACCTCTTATTTTATTGCTAGATGTGGTTTTATTGGTGTAATGTAATTAAAATGTACCCTGTATGATGTGACTGTAAAAGTATGAAAGAAACCGTTTGTATGTGTTTTTCCCCGTCGCCATTTTGCTCATCCCAGCATGGTTTCACAGAACAAAGGATCTCATGCCCCAAGATGGAGGATGCAGCGGGCCAGAGGATTGGTGGCTTTTCCAAGACCTCATCTGCCTAATCCCCTGGACAATGGGGGAGCCTGAAGGGACCTGATAGGGAACAGGAGGCTGGGAAAGGAGCCAATCAGTGCTGGTTGTGTGGGTGGGGGAGTTGGTAATCTGTTTGTGTGAAGTTGTATAAATTAACCCTGTTGAAACCCATAAAAATTCAGTTCACTGTTTTAAAGCATACAGCCACGTCTGGTGTCTTCATTTCAGAGCTACAATCACTATTGCAGGAGACACTCAGCGGTCTCCTGCATCACCAGTCAACCCAGGAACGGGATCCCCAAGGCACCACCGCACCATCTCTCCAGACGCCGGACCAACGCCATTTCATCCTCCAGGCCCCTCGAGACGCCGAGTGCCGTGCCACTCGGTAGTCAGGCCAGACGCCATCAAAGGGGGGGGTCAGATAGAGCAGGACCGCAGGCGGACTTCCATCCCGCCACACTGGTGGCAGCGGTGGGATAGCTCTTTGAACCCCCAGAAAAGCACTCAGCATGGCAGGGTACGCCAACTACAAAAAAGACACCCTGCGGGGCATCCTGGAGAGCCGAGGAGGCACCCCGGGCTCAAAAAGTAAAGCCGCCCTGATCGAGGAACTGCAGGAAATGGACCAGGGAGCTGTGGGCACGCCAACCTTACCACCCACCCAGGCATTGGTCCCAGAAGATCCCTTACAAAGGAAAGTGCGGCAGCGGCTAGCCCTCTTCGGAGCCGCCGTCAGAAGCTGCTATACACAACGCCATCCAGGAGGTCCGGCAGGAAGAGGAGCAAGAGAAGGACCGTCAGCACGAGCTGCGGATGGCGGTGCTCCGAGCAAAAAGGACTGAATACCCTGCCCTGAACCCTACCCCGTAGAACCCTGGTTCGAGGTTGACAGCTTGACTGGAGCTTCATCCAGGAATCTACACCCCCAGCGATACTTCTTTTTGGACTTACAGCTCGCCTGGAGTTTTAATTGAGGAAACCGCACATCTCAGCGACCCTTGGATGGAGGCTTAAAGCCCACCTGGAGCTGCATCCGAGGACGCCACCCCCCCCATCGAGTGGTGGTGCCACTGTTC
>RXON01003974.1:0-10514 GCA_009667805.1 Leptobrachium leishanense | reverse complement strand
CCTAAAAGAAGTTCTTTTCCCCCCCTTCCCTTCTTGGGCCGGCTCGGCCCAACTCCCTCCCTCTCTCTCTCTCCTCCCCCGCGGCCCATCGGCCTCCCCCCGCGCGCGCGCCGCTGACAGGCGGGCCCGCCCGCCACCCTCGCTGACGGGTGGGGCCCACCTGTCATCCCCTACCTCGCGCCGCGCCCGCCGCCCGCCCGTGCCCTAGCGCCGCCGCCGCCGCCGAATCCGCCGCATCCCGCCGTCCCCGCGCGCCATAAAGAGGGGGAAATCACTCCCCGTGATTCCCTCCCCTTTCCCCCTCTTTCCCCTCTCTCTCTCCCTCGGATTCGTCCGAATTTCCTTCCCGCATTCGTCGCCGGCGCATCAATGGAGCCCGAGATCTCCGCGCCGGTTTCCTTCCTCTCCGGCCGCCCTCTCTCCCTCCCGACGCTATAAAAACGTTCCCCGAGCTCCGCTCCTCCGTTTCCGCCGCTCGCCGCTCGCTCTCGCCGTCGGATTCGTGCTCGCGCCGTCCTCCTCTCTCTCCGCCGTCGCCGCCGAGCTCCGGTTCGCCGCCGTCGTCGCCCCGGACCTCCTCCCGACTCGGCGTCACCTCCTTCGGCTTCGCCGCGTTGTCGCCGACCCCGTCCGCCCCTCCGCTTCGCCCGCCGACCGCCGGAGCGCCGTCGCCCTCGTCGATCCCGAACCGCGCCGCCGCCTCTCTCCGCTTCGGCCGCCGTTTCCGTCGTCGCCGTCGACCCGGGGTGAGCCGAGGACCGCCCTTTCGCTTCCCTCTCCTCTCCGCTCTCTCGGGCGCCGCTCCGCCGCGCCGGTGGTCGCCGGCGGTGACCATCGGGGCGCGGGCGCGCCGCTCCCGTCGGCCGTGCCGGCGAGGCCGCCTTCGGGCGCGCCCCGCGGCTGCCAGGTGGGCCCGGCCGTCAGCCGCCCGCGCCCGCGGGTGCGGCTGACGCGTGGGACCCACGGCGCCGACCGCCGCCAGCCGCGTGCGCCCGGTCCACCGTGGACCGAGAGGCTGACGCGTGGGCCCCACTCCCGTGGACCCGGTCCGCGCGCCCCTCTCCCGGCTGACGCAATAAATGAGTTTTTAATTAAAATTTAAATGAAGAAATTCGCAAATATCCATTTAAAGAGCATATAAACTTCAAATGGCCATATCTTGGCCATTTGAACTCGGAATTGGACCGTTCAAGTCTCTAATTTTTCCTTAAGAAGTCAAGAACCCATTTTTGTGCTTTGTTTCTGCTGTTATATGGAGTTTATTAGAGTAAAAGCCTTTTCTTTTCCGTTGGTCGTGTAGACGCTGCAGCTTCGGAAGATCCGCTCTTCGTGGAAGTTGAAGCCGACGTTTGGGAAAGCGAGCAAGGCAAGACACATCATCTTGATCATATTGAATCCCAGTTTATAAAATTATGTTGATTTAAATTATTGCATTATCGCTTTATTTAAATTCCCGCGTTATCACTGTTTTATTTAGCCATGCCTATTTACCTTTGTTATGACCTTATTATTGTTATTGTTATTATTATTACCTTGTTCACCCTAGACAAACAAAACCTCAACTAGTGGACACTCTACTCATGACACCACTAGTTTAATTTTAGGTAGATGCTTCGCAATTTAATTAGGTAACATTAGGTGGTTTTTCAACTATAGTTGGTATCAGAGCCTCCCTTGACCCTAGGACGAGCCGTAGATCCCAAGCCTTAGCAATATTTTCAAAAATAAAAATCCTTTGTTATTTGTGAAAACCCGCTATTCTCTCTCTGTCTTGCTGCTTCATTTATCGCCAAAATCTGACCTTTAAAATGTTGCTTTTCTTTTTGTTTTTGTTTGTAGATGGCCGGCAGCGTCACCCGTCGTGGTTTGGACATGACTGGCTTCGTCTTGGAGCTGCGGGGCATGTGCGTGGTCTTGGGGTATCCACATGGAGTGGATTACCAGGCCAGGCCGCTCCCGGAGCAGGAGGGTGAGGATGCAGAGCCCCACGCTGGTTGGGAGGTCACTGCAGTGATCCTCTCCGGCTCTCCCGAGCGGACTTCGCTGGCAGTCACCGCGGGTGGAGATTCCTTCCCCGCCGCTTGCCAGAACGCCGCTCTCCTCGCCATCGGCACTCTTCACCAGCGCTACCCGGACGAGTTGCAGCACTCGCCCTACCGCTACCACCCTCGTCGCGGAGGAGCCCGCGACTACGCCACCTTCCGAGATGCCAGCTCGGAGGATGACGCTACCGTCGTGCACCTGGCACGCATGGTGGAGGCGTACGACGCGGCTCGTATCGACTTCCATCAGATGGTGCGCCGTGGGATGGTCGAGAACAACATGAAGATCCTGGAGCTGCGTCAGGAGAACCTGCAGCTCAAGAAGGACCTCGACGCGTTGGAGGCGCAGCTGCACCAGCTCAAGATCGCCCAGGGAGAGGACTGCCGCCCCAAGCGTCGCCGCGTCTGCCGCAGCCAGAAGATCACCGCCCGCAAGAGCACCTCCAGGCCCGAGCTTGTTCGTCAGTCCCTGGCGTGGACCTGCTTCGTCGAGACCCCTCGTGCGAGCCCGCGCCCGTGGTTCCCCAGGAGGGGGAAGCCTCCGGCGTTGGTAGCACGGAGGATGCGCTGTTGCTCACCTTCCGTCCTGGCCCGTCGCAGCGGTAGACGAGCAGTTAGTAGGCTTGCGCGTGTGTTTTTCCTCGTTTGTCTTCTTGAGTTGTGTGGGGCATGGTTACGCCGGTGTGTGGTGTAACTATGTCGGAGCCTGTCTTATTTTATTTGCCTAAGCAACTTGAACTTAATGAACCAATTTAATATCAGTAATAAATTCAAGATTTATAGTAGTCGTGGGTGGTTAGTTTTAATCGTTAGCTCTCTCTGTTTGCTGGTTCTGTGTGGGGTTTTCAGATGGTGACGACCAGGAGAAATGTTAACACCGGTGAAGGCAACCAACCCGAAGGCAGCAACCCCAACCCCCAAGGCAATCCACCTCCACCACCACCACCAGACACCAACGCCATTCTCACCCAAATCCTCGCCCAGCAAGCCAACATGATGACTGCTTTCCTCCACCACCTCCAAAATCCGCCACAACAGAATGCTCCACCACCACCTCCCCAACACTCTAAACTCGCCGAGTTCCTCCGCATCCGCCCACCCACCTTCTCTAGCTCCAACAACCCCGTGGATGCGTTGGATTGGTTGCATGCCGTGGGGAAAAAGCTAGACACGGTGCAGTGCAGCGATGAGGAGAAAGTCATCTTCGCCGCCCACCAGCTGCAGGGGCCCGCATCTCTATGGTGGGACCATTTCCAGGCTACGCAGCCAGAGGGGCAACCGATCACTTGGGCCCGCTTCACCGCCGCTTTCCGGAGAACCCATGTGCCCGCCGGAGTCGTGGCTCTTAAGAAGAGGGAGTTCCGAGAGTTGAAGCAAGGCAACCGCTCCGTGATGGAGTATTTGCATGAGTTCAACAACCTGGCCCGTTACGCTCCGGAGGATGTGCGGGAAGATGAGGAGAAGCAAGAGAAGTTCTTGGCGGGAATGGACCCTGAGCTGTCCGTTCGTCTAGTCTCTGGGGACTATCCGGACTTCCAACGTCTGGTGGACAAGAGCATCCGCTTGGAAGCCAAGCACAAGGAGCTGGAGTCGCACAAGCGCCGCTTGGCGAACTTCCGCAATCAACAGGGTGCTAACCAAGGGTCCGCTACACCAATCCCTATCCAGGGGGATCCGAAGGCAACTACCCTACCATGACTTGGAGTTAGCAGCGGTGGTTCATGCTCTAAAAATCTGGCGGCACTATCTCATTGGGAATCGCTGTGAAATATATACTGATCATAAGAGTTTGAAATACATCTTCACCCAGTCGGATCTGAATCTTCGGCAAAGGAGATGGTTAGAACTCATCAAGGATTATGATGTGGGAATTCACTATCATCCTGGTAAGGCCAACGTGGTTGCCGACGCTCTAAGTCGAAAGAGCCATTGCAACACTCTTAACGTCCGTGGCATTCCACCCGAACTTAATCAACAGATGGAAGCCCTGAACCTAAGCATAGTTGGTCGTGGATTCTTGGCTGCGTTGGAAGCCAAGCCTACCTTGCTCGATCAAATCCGCGAGGCTCAGAAGAATGATCCGGACATGCATGGACTCCTCAAGAATATGAAACAGGGTAAAGCCGCTGGTTTCACAGAGGATGAACACGGAACCCTATGGAACGGAAAGCGGGTATGCGTTCCAGATAACAGAGAACTTAAACAGCTGATACTTCAGGAAGCTCACGAAAGTCCTTATTCCATTCACCCTGGCAGTACAAAGATGTACTTAGACTTGAAGGAGAAATACTGGTGGGTTAGCATGAAGCGGGAAATTGCAGAGTTTGTGGCCCTATGTGATGTGTGCCAGCGTGTCAAGGCAGAGCACCAACGACCGGCCGGACTTCTCCAACCTCTCCAAGTACCAGAATGGAAATGGGATGAAATTGGTATGGATTTCATCACCGGACTTCCAAAAACCCAAGGTGGATATGATTCTATATGGGTAGTTGTGGATCGATTAACCAAGGTAGCTCGATTTATTCCTGTGAAGACCACCTATGGAGGGAACAAACTAGCCGAGCTCTACTTCGCTAGGATCGTGAGTCTCCATGGCGTTCCAAGAAAATCGTATCTGATAGGGGAAGCCAATTCACCTCTCACTTTTGGAAGAAGCTCCAAGAAGAGCTGGGTACCCGATTAAATTTCAGCACCGCGTATCACCCGCAGACAGATGGCCAGACCGAGCGTCTAAATCAGATCCTAGAAGATATGCTTCGCGCATGTGTCCTAGATTTCGGGAAGACCTGGGATAAGAGTCTCCCCTATGCCGAGTTCTCCTACAATAACAGCTATCAAGCCAGCATACAAATGGCACCCTATGAAGCGTTGTACGGGCGCAAATGCCGGACACCGCTATTGTGGGACCAAGTTGGAGAAAGCCAAGTGTTCGGGACTGATATCCTGAGAGAAGCTGAAGCTAAAGTCAGAATCATTCGGGATAATCTAAAGGTGGCACAGTCCCGGCAGAAAAGTTATGCAGATAACCGTCGCCGTGACCTGGAATTCGCAGTGGATGATTTTGTGTATCTTCGGGTCACGCCATTGCGAGGTGTACACAGGTTTCAGACAAAGGGAAGCTCGCACCTCGGTATGTGGGTCCTTTCCGTATCATTGCTCGGCGCGGAGAAGTCGCTTACCAGCTGGAGCTGCCCGCCTCCTTGGGCAACGTGCATGATGTGTTCCATGTGTCGCAACTCAAGAAATGTCTTCGAGTGCCATCCGAGCAGGCCGACTCAGAGCAAATTGAAGTTCGCGAAGATTTGACCTACGTGGAGAGGCCAGTGAAAATCCTGGACACCATGGAGCGCAGGACCAGGAACCGGGTAATCCGTTTTTGCAAGGTCCAGTGGAGCAACCACGCCGAGAAGAAGCTACTTGGGAGCGTGAAGACGAGCTGAAGGCAGCCCATCCCGATCTCTTCGCCAGTTCTTCCGAATCTCGGGTCGAGATTCCGTTTAAGGGGGGTAGGTTTGTCGCGTCCCAAAACGACTCTAAAATTCATCCTCGAAATTGTGCAAAGAATAATTAAAATTCATGTGAAAGCCTCCAACAATTAAAATGTGCAAAGATAAAAGTCAAATGAGGCTTGGAGGATTTTTGTATATTTCCTAAAAGCCTAAAATGCGTAAATAAATTTTAGTGGAATTTTCAGAGCACAAATAATAATGAAAAGAAATAAACAAAGTTAAAAAGGTTTTATAAAAAGAAAAATCCTAAAAAGTCTTCTTTTCCCCTTTTCCCCTTGGGCCGGCTCGGCCCAATTCCCTCCCCCTCTCTCCTCTCCCCGCGGCCCATCGGCTCCTCCCCGCGCGCGCGCCGCTGACAGGCGGGCCCGCCCGCCACCCTCGCTGACGGGTGGGGCCCACCTGTCATCCCCACCTCGCGCCGCGCCGCCGCCGCCGCCCGTGCCCTAGCGCCGCCGCCGCCGCGGATTCCGCCGCATCCCGCCGTCCCCGCGCGCATTAAAGAGGGGGAAATCACTCCCCGTGATTCCCTCCCTCTTTCCCCCTCTTTCCCTCTCTCTCCCTCGGATTCGTCCGAAATCGCCCGCAATCTCGCCGGCGCATCAATGGCGGCCGAGATCTCCGCGCCCGTTTCCTCCCTCTCCGGCCGCTCTCCCCCTCCCGGCGCTATATAATCCCTCCCCGAGCTCCGCTCCTCCGTTTCCGCCGCTCGCCGCTCGCTCTCGCCGTCGGATTCGTGCTCGCGCCGTCCTCCTCTCTCTCCGCCGTCGCCGCCGAGCTCCGGTTCGCCGCCGTCGTCGCCCCGGACCTCCTCCCGACTCGGCGTCACCTCCTTCGGCTTCGCCGCGTTGTCGCCGACCCCGTCCGCCCCTCCGCTTCGCCCGCCGACCGCCGGAGCGCCGTCGCCCTCGTCGATCCCGAACCGCGCCGCCGCCTCTCTCCGCTTCGGCCGCCGTTTCCGTCGTCGCCGTCGACCCGGGGTGAGCCGAGGACCGCCCTTTCGCTTCCCTCTCCTCTCCGCTCTCTCGGGCGCCGCTCCGCCGCGCCGGTGGTCGCCGGCGGTGACCATCGGGGCGCGGGCGCGCCGCTCCCGTCGGCCGTGCCGGCGAGGCCGCCTTCGGGCGCGCCCCGCGGCTGCCAGGTGGGCCCGGCCGTCAGCCGCCCGCGCCCGCGGGTGCGGCTGACGCGTGGGACCCACGGCGCCGACCGCCGCCAGCCGCGTGCGCCCGGTCCACCGTGGACCGAGAGGCTGACGCGTGGGCCCCACTCCCGTGGACCCGGTCCGCGCGCCCCTCTCCCGGCTGACGCAATAAATGAGTTTTTAATTAAAATTTAAATGAAGAAATTCGCAAATATCCATTTAAAGAGCATATAAACTTCAAATGGCCATATCTTGGCCATTTGAACTCGGAATTGGACCGTTCAAGTCTCTAATTTTTCCTTAAGAAGTCAAGAACCCATTTTTGTGCTTTGTTTCTGCTGTTATATGGAGTTTATTAGAGTAAAAGCCTTTTCTTTTCCGTTGGTCGTGTAGACGCTGCAGCTTCGGAAGATCCGCTCTTCGTGGAAGTTGAAGCCGACGTTTGGGAAAGCGAGCAAGGCAAGACACATCATCTTGATCATATTGAATCCCAGTTTATAAAATTATGTTGATTTAAATTATTGCATTATCGCTTTATTTAAATTCCCGCGTTATCACTGTTTTATTTAGCCATGCCTATTTACCTTTGTTATGACCTTATTATTGTTATTGTTATTATTATTACCTTGTTCACCCTAGACAAACAAAACCTCAACTAGTGGACACTCTACTCATGACACCACTAGTTTAATTTTAGGTAGATGCTTCGCAATTTAATTAGGTAACATTAGGTGGTTTTTCAACTATAGTTGGTATCAGAGCCTCCCTTGACCCTAGGACGAGCCGTAGATCCCAAGCCTTAGCAATATTTTCAAAAATAAAAATCCTTTGTTATTTGTGAAAACCCGCTATTCTCTCTCTGTCTTGCTGCTTCATTTATCGCCAAAATCTGACCTTTAAAATGTTGCTTTTCTTTTTGTTTTTGTTTGTAGATGGCCGGCAGCGTCACCCGTCGTGGTTTGGACATGACTGGCTTCGTCTTGGAGCTGCGGGGCATGTGCGTGGTCTTGGGGTATCCACATGGAGTGGATTACCAGGCCAGGCCGCTCCCGGAGCAGGAGGGTGAGGATGCAGAGCCCCACGCTGGTTGGGAGGTCACTGCAGTGATCCTCTCCGGCTCTCCCGAGCGGACTTCGCTGGCAGTCACCGCGGGTGGAGATTCCTTCCCCGCCGCTTGCCAGAACGCCGCTCTCCTCGCCATCGGCACTCTTCACCAGCGCTACCCGGACGAGTTGCAGCACTCGCCCTACCGCTACCACCCTCGTCGCGGAGGAGCCCGCGACTACGCCACCTTCCGAGATGCCAGCTCGGAGGATGACGCTACCGTCGTGCACCTGGCACGCATGGTGGAGGCGTACGACGCGGCTCGTATCGACTTCCATCAGATGGTGCGCCGTGGGATGGTCGAGAACAACATGAAGATCCTGGAGCTGCGTCAGGAGAACCTGCAGCTCAAGAAGGACCTCGACGCGTTGGAGGCGCAGCTGCACCAGCTCAAGATCGCCCAGGGAGAGGACTGCCGCCCCAAGCGTCGCCGCGTCTGCCGCAGCCAGAAGATCACCGCCCGCAAGAGCACCTCCAGGCCCGAGCTTGTTCGTCAGTCCCTGGCGTGGACCTGCTTCGTCGAGACCCCTCGTGCGAGCCCGCGCCCGTGGTTCCCCAGGAGGGGGAAGCCTCCGGCGTTGGTAGCACGGAGGATGCGCTGTTGCTCACCTTCCGTCCTGGCCCGTCGCAGCGGTAGACGAGCAGTTAGTAGGCTTGCGCGTGTGTTTTTCCTCGTTTGTCTTCTTGAGTTGTGTGGGGCATGGTTACGCCGGTGTGTGGTGTAACTATGTCGGAGCCTGTCTTATTTTATTTGCCTAAGCAACTTGAACTTAATGAACCAATTTAATATCAGTAATAAATTCAAGATTTATAGTAGTCGTGGGTGGTTAGTTTTAATCGTTAGCTCTCTCTGTTTGCTGGTTCTGTGTGGGGTTTTCAGATGGTGACGACCAGGAGAAATGTTAACACCGGTGAAGGCAACCAACCCGAAGGCAGCAACCCCAACCCCCAAGGCAATCCACCTCCACCACCACCACCAGACACCAACGCCATTCTCACCCAAATCCTCGCCCAGCAAGCCAACATGATGACTGCTTTCCTCCACCACCTCCAAAATCCGCCACAACAGAATGCTCCACCACCACCTCCCCAACACTCTAAACTCGCCGAGTTCCTCCGCATCCGCCCACCCACCTTCTCTAGCTCCAACAACCCCGTGGATGCGTTGGATTGGTTGCATGCCGTGGGGAAAAAGCTAGACACGGTGCAGTGCAGCGATGAGGAGAAAGTCATCTTCGCCGCCCACCAGCTGCAGGGGCCCGCATCTCTATGGTGGGACCATTTCCAGGCTACGCAGCCAGAGGGGCAACCGATCACTTGGGCCCGCTTCACCGCCGCTTTCCGGAGAACCCATGTGCCCGCCGGAGTCGTGGCTCTTAAGAAGAGGGAGTTCCGAGAGTTGAAGCAAGGCAACCGCTCCGTGATGGAGTATTTGCATGAGTTCAACAACCTGGCCCGTTACGCTCCGGAGGATGTGCGGGAAGATGAGGAGAAGCAAGAGAAGTTCTTGGCGGGAATGGACCCTGAGCTGTCCGTTCGTCTAGTCTCTGGGGACTATCCGGACTTCCAACGTCTGGTGGACAAGAGCATCCGCTTGGAAGCCAAGCACAAGGAGCTGGAGTCGCACAAGCGCCGCTTGGCGAACTTCCGCAATCAACAGGGTGCTAACCAAGGGTCCGCTACACCAATCCCTATCCAGGGGGATCCATCTGTGCCATTCGTGGGAGAAATCAGTTGGGGGTAGAAAGGCTTAGAAACCCTCTGCTCATCACCACCCCTGGAGGGGTTATGACAGCAAAGTATTATAGCCCTGCCGTTCCTATAGAAATTCAGGGGATTCCTTTTCCCTCGGATCTGATTCTGCTAGACACCAAGAACTTGGATGTGATCCTTGGATGAATTGGTTGGCTCAATTCCAAGGAGTAGTGGATTGCGCGAGACGCACTGTCACTCTGTACCGAGGGCCGGAACAACCGGTTGTTTTCTTTGCACCCCAACCTCTGTCAGAAGTTCAGAACTTCATCAGATAGGACTGTCAGAAATCCCCATAGTCAGAGAGTTCGGAGATGTGTTTCCGGAAGAACTACCTGGTATGCCGCCCAAGCGAGAGATTGAGTTCCGGATAGATCTTGCTCCAGGAACCACTCCTCTGTACAAGCGACCCTACCGTATGGCAGCAAATGAACTGGCCGAAGTAAAGAAACAGTTGGAAGAGTTGAAAGAAAAGGGGTATATACGTCCGAGTACTTCCCCATGGGGTGCTCCTGTGATTTTTGTGGAGAAGAAAGACAAGACGAAGAGGATGTGCATTGACTACAGAGCTCTGAATGAGGTCACGATCAAGAACAAGTACCCTCTTCCCCGGATCGATGATCTGTTCGATCAGCTTAAAGGTGCCACTGTATTCTCCAAGATTGATCTTCGTTCCGGATATCACCAATTACGTATTCGTGAAGAAGATATTCCGAAGACCGCATTCACCACGCGATACGGGCTGTATGAGTTCACTGTGATGTCTTTTGGTCTAACCAATGCACCAGCCTTCTTCATGAACTTGATGAACAGTGTATTCATGGATTACCTTGATAAGTTTGTGGTGGTATTCATTGATGACATTCTGATATACTCACAATCAGAGAAGACCATCAGCACCATCTCCGTCTGGTGTTGGGAAAGTTGCGGGAACATCAATTGTATGCCAAGCTTAGCAAGTGTGAGTTC
>RXON01003973.1:0-79042 GCA_009667805.1 Leptobrachium leishanense | reverse complement strand
GGGAGACCTGATAAGTTGCAGAGAGCTCGATGATCCACCAGAGGGCTTGACAAGGCTTTAGCAGCCTGAGGAGATAGCACTACAGGTACACATCAAGATGCAAAGATTTCAGGTTCAGGACTTGGCTTGAAAATCTAACAGGCAGTCTGCTACCCCAGAAGTTCTGGGAGCAAGACATGAATCTCACTTAAAATGATAAAATTGTGCCTAAAACAACTTTAGTGAAAACCAAAAAAGTGGTGTGATCACAATAGCACCAACGTTTATTGAAATTGAACTATAATCAATTATCGTATAAGCCTGTATACAGCTATTTCCGGAAAACTAAATGTGATACACCCTCTGCTCGGATTGCCAATCAAAATCACGTATACATACACCAAATCTGGAATCACACCACTGTCAAACATACAAAGTGGTATAAGGGATAAACTGAGCTAAACTTTACAACTGAGATAAACTCCACAATGTGCAATAAACCGTATATTATCGTGAATGAACGTGATATTCCTTATCTTTATCCTCAGATTTTCTCATGTTTGTCCATTGATTCCGGCATCTCATGGGTTCCAGAGCCTGCATGTATACAGGCTCTGTATGAGACGCTTCGTGTCTACTTGAGGTGGCACTTCCCTCTTTGTAGTCAATTTAGCAGTGACAGGGGAGATAAAACATCATGAAAGAAAATTTCTGCTCCAAATAGTTGAAGTAAAATAATTTTGTATATTTATTAAGATAATTAAAGACAAAAGTTAACTCTTGCAAACAGATAAATAAAGCAATATATGTAAAATCAGTTTGTTAAAAGAAAAATGGGGGAAACTCATTTTATGACTATGTCAGCTTCCTCGGTCCAAATTGTAAAACTCAATCCTATGTCCTGGACTGGCTGTGTGTCTATAAAGGGGTTTTCTTAATTGGTGGCTTGGCTCCGTGATCCAGGCTGCATGGTTCCAGGTGTCTCAAAATGGCCTTTAAGAAAATTATTCCAGGCGCACCCTAGTATTGACTAGAACATAATTCGAGCACAATGTATATAAAAACGATATGCAATATAAATATTGTGTATAAATCTTCTAATTGAACAATAGGTGTTTTTACACCAGGAAAGCACTCCGAAAAATAAAAAATTTAATACTTAAATTTGTTTGTTGATTTTTCTTTTTCCTCCTCGATCTGTCCTCTGTGATTGACTCCTCTGGTTGGATGCAGATTCGCTATGTTAATCCAGGTTACAGGGTGGAGGGAGGGTTTCCCAAATTTATGAACAGTGCCCAAAAAAATGTATAAAGTAGGCAGCAAGACAAAAAAATATTATATTAAAAATAAATTATATTCATAATAAAAACGCCATATGGCAAGGCATTAATAAAAATGATAGAATAAAAGTAGTGAAAAAACCCTTTACAAGGATCACTAGAATGCGTTTTCGCCTAAAGGCTTCCTCAGTAAGTGTCCTCAGTAAATGTCCTTAATCCAGACTGGATTTATGCTAGAGATTACTCTGTGCTTAACGACACTTAGGCCCCTATTACACGCTTCGCGCAGCGCATTTGCACGCGCAAATGCGCATTTGTGCGAGGACAAAACCATTTGCGCGGAACGTCGTAGTACGACGTTCGCGCAAACGATACGCGTTAACATCCAACGCGAGTGACCCTGCGCGAACCCAGCGCGAGCGCAAGTTCCTCTGCGCATCCTATACTTAACATTGTGAGCGCAAATGCGTTAGTGCAGATGGTATTACAATCTTCGCGCAAAGTCCTACGAGCGACGTTTGCGTGAATTTTCATAACGTCTTTGAAAACTTGATGTTAACTGCAAATATGATCGTTGTGGCTGAAACTAAATAACTCAGCAATAAAAAAAAATACAGCACAGTACAGTTACACATTCTACACATACCCAGACATCAAAAATTAATAATTTGTCAAATTTTTTTTTTGCTGCAGCACATATACTTTGACAGCTGCAACAACCTAACTTTAGAAAATGGTGGTTCTTAATTCTGATTGCCTGAATCCCGTGAAAAAACAGTCTGCCCACTGATTCCTGCACACAACGTTCATTTGCGCACTAATTTGCGCATCGGATTTGCGCACGTAAAAAGTTGAAGGCTGAAAAACTGCACTCGGAGCGTACTACTGCGTTAATTTGCGCGCGTTAAAGTTTTTTTCCGTGCGCAAAGAAAAAAAATTTCACTACTTTTATTCTATAATTTCTATTAATGTCATATGGCCTTTTTATTATGAATAAAATTTATTTTTAATATAATATTTTTTTGTCATGCTGCCTACTTTATACATTTTTCCCTCCACCCTGTAACCTGGATTAACATAGCGAATCTGCATCTAACCAGAGGAGTCAATCACAGAGGACAGATCGAGGAGGAGAAAGAAAAATCAACCCACAAATATAAGTACTCAATTTTTTATTTTTTGGAGTGCTCTCCTGGTGTAAAAACCCCCATTGTTCAATTAGAAGATTTATACACAATATTTATATTCCATATAATTTTTATATACATTGTACTCACATTGGGCTCTATTATATTCTCCGCGCAAATTCGTACGCGCAGCGCAATTTTTTTTGTGCGCAGCATTAAACGTTACCCCATGTAAATTAACGCTGGTATTACGATCCGAGTGCATTCTTTCATCCGTCAAAAAATATTGCGTGTAAAAAGACGCGCAAAAACGCGCGCATTAACGTTGCGTGCCGAAATCGGTGGGGAGACTGTTTTTTCACGCAATTCAGCCATTCTGAATTAAGAACCACAATTGTCTCCCGTTCAGTTTTTGTGCCTGCCAAAATCAATCTGAGTATATATGCCGCAGCAATAATAAAAACACGCACAGCCTCTCAATTTTATTGTTTGGGTATATGTAGAATGTGTAACTGTACTGTGCTGTATTTTTTCTTTTTTGGGCTGGTGTATTTGGTTTTGGCCAGAACATTCAGATTTGCAGTTACCACCTGCTTTTAAAAGACGTTAAAATTATGCGTGCAAACATTGTTCGTAAAAATTTGCGCATCGATTGTAATACCATCCGCCTACCAGCACATGAACGCATTTGTGCTCACAATGTTAAGTATGGGATGCGCGCACAAACTTGCGCTCGTGCAGGGTTCACGCAGGGTCACTCTCGTTAGACGTTAACGTGCATCGTTTGCGCGAACGTCGTAATACGACATTCAGCGCGAAGGGTTTTGCATCTCGCGTTAATGCATTTTTGCGCACGTGCACATTTTTGCGCGAAGAGTGTAATAGAGTCCATTATGTTTTAGTCAATACTAGGGTGCGCCTGGAATAATTTTCTTTTCTGCTATTTATTGTGTACTTTGAGGTGTGTGGACACTCTATATTCCACTATGGCAGCACCTACCCTAAAAAAAAAAAAATATCTTACTATAATACACCCACGATACACAGAAGTGCTGCCTTCACATTTCTACCCTTCACATCAAAATGGCCTTTGTCTATCCAATAGACTAATCCAATAGATTCTCAGCACCACAGGCCAATTGACAGCGAAGTACGGTGCAGACTGGCAGCAGCAAAATTATCCCACAGATAACCATTGAATGAATGATTCCTATGTGTAAATCTCCAAAGTGTGGCAATAAAAATCTCAGGGTGAGTGTTCAGAGACCCTGAGATTCTGAACATTCATCCAGAGTTTGAGGTAGATACAAATAGGTAAATATAGATACACACATTATACATACAAAAATAAATACAAAATATCAGCACCATAATCTCCAACCTCTGCTGCCCTGCACTACAGTCTCCAGCCTTCATTGTATATTTACCCATGTCTAGCCCTATTCCTGTACCCAGGGCCGGATTTACCATTAGGCAGAGTAGGCATGTGCCTACAGGCGCCTGCCACAAGGGGGCGCCTTGCTCTGTGTGTAAAAAAATATATATATATATTTTTTTTACAATTTGCAATAATTTAGACCACTGTATCTCTGGAGCCCTAAGGGCTAGAGGGACATATGAGGTATCATTGGAAAGGTCAGCTTATAGCCTTTCCAGTCATATAACCAGGTTAGATTTATGTAACGATAAAATATCTTTTAAAATAATATTTTCTCTTTTTTTTCTAACACGGCACTACTATTCAGTTTACAATTATAAAGTGAACAGTGATGCTGCACTAACTCACCTCATTTACCATACTTCAAGCAACTGTGTATCTGGGGAAGCAACGCATTGTTTAATTCAAAACCTAGACCGTGGCGCGGCAGTGAGGAGGGACGGGGGACGTTGGAACCTGCATTCCTGAATTGTACAGCACACAAGGTTAAGTGAGGTGTCATCGGAAAGGTCAGCGTCTGGTCTTTACTATGATACCAAACAGGACCATGTATTGTGTAAAAATAAAAAAAAATAAAAAAGTAAATGCAAAATATTTTTTTTGGTTCTACAGCAGAGGCAATATATGCTTTTACATATAAAACAAACAATGCTGCTGCATTAACTGCCCTCCTCCTTTAACCATTCTATCCCACTGACTCTCTCACTCCCTGCCCCCTCTTCTACTATGTCTTCCTATTCTACAGTCTCGGAGGAGGATGTAACAGAACTTCTTATGTCCTCTTACCAGACCACCTGTCCACTTGATCCCATCTCCTCACACCTTATTCGGCCTGTCCTACCAGTTACTGTCCCTGCTTTGACACATATTTTTAACCTCTCCCTATCCTCTGGAATATTCTTCTCTGTATTCAAACGTGCTTTGATCACCTCTATTCTAAAAAAAACATCTCTTGACCCTACCTCCCTCTTGAACTACTGACCCATCTCTCTGCTCCCCTTTGCCTCCAAAATCTTAGAACGTCTGGTCTATAACCAGCTCACCAGTTTTCTTCCTGCTAACTCTCTACTCGATCCGCACCAGTCTGTCATGCCCGTCGCCACAGACACCGCAAAAGGCCTTGATATGGGTCTGAACTACCATCTTCCCTGTTCTGTCCCATTCCAGATTTCCCATCTAGCCCTTGCTTTGATCCAGTTCCCCATCCTCCAGCCCAGTATTTCCCATATGTTTGTCCCTGAGTTTAATTACCCCTCACCTGCCCAGGTCTCCATATAGGGAGACTACGCCAATGCTCAGGACTTCAGCATTAACATCTGACCACTGAGTCACACGCTGTGTGAACCTGCCTGTACCTGGATTCCAGACCCCCTTGTCGTCCCTACTGGACTTTTCGTTACTATTTGGATTATCCCCTCATTTTGCCAAAAGGACTTCTGTTTATTTCAAGGACTTCCACCATTCATATGGACTCCTGCTGACCCCTGTACCAAGACCTCTTTGTTGCTACCTCCACCATAGACCCTCTGCTATTTGTGTATCTGTCCCTGTGTCCTGCAATCTGCCTCTGTTATTATCCTGCTTCTGTGTAAGTACCCCTTTGTATCTTGTGTCTAGTTCATGACATTCCCCTCTGTATCCAGCCTGTGTCTAGTTCATGACATGCCCCTCTGTGTCTAGTTCATGACATGCCCCTCTGTGTCTAGTTCATGACATGCCCCTCTGTGTCTAGTTCATGACATGCCCCTCTGTGTCTAGTTCATGACATGCCCCTCTGTATCCAGCCTGTGTCTAGTTCATGACATGCCCCTCTGTATCCAGCCTGTGTCTAGTTCATGACATGCCCCTCTGTATCCAGCCTGTGTCTAGTTTATTCATTTTTTCTTAGTCCTCTGTCAGCTCCTTTCTTGTGTCTAGTCATCTTTTAGTTCTAGTCCTGTATATTCCTTTTGTCCTGCCGGTGCATAAAATAAACTAAACCGTGCCCTTCAACCTGTATGGTCTCCTGCATTTGCTGCAAACCGGACTCCCCTGCTCCTCACACACAGCGACGCATGACAGTCTAGCTTTCGCTCCCAACAATCTACTGAGACTGCTCTGACCAAGGTGACTAATGATTTAGCTGCCACTAAAACCAAAGGTCACTTCTCCCTCCTTATTCTTCTTGACCTTTCCACTGCATTCAACACTGGTGATCACCCTCTCCTGCTCCTCACGCTGCGTCAACTTGGCCTCAGTGACATCGCTCTCTCCTGGTCCTCTTCCTGTCTCTCTTTTTGCTCCTTCAGAGTCTCCTTCCCTGGTGTCTCTTCACCACAAGTTCCTCTTTCAGTTGGGTTAACTCAAGACTCTGTTCTGGGTCCCCTACTCTTCTCGATCTATACTGCCTCTTTGGACAACCTCATCTCTTCCTATGGATTCCAATATCATCTCTATGCTGATGACACCCAAATCTACCTTTCCTCTCCTGATCTTTCTGCTCCAGTGTTGGACAGTGTTACAGCCTGCCTATCGGCTGTCTTTGACTGGATGACTTCCCGTTTCCTAAAGCTCAACCTGTCACGTTCCCACGTTCCAACCCTGTCTCTCTGCCCTCTGTATTCCTCATGTCTTAGTTCCTATGTGTTTCTATGTTGCTTTTCCCTGGAATGCAGCTCAGGGGTTAAGTTGTCAAGTTCTATTGCTCGTTGAGCTTCTGCTGGTGATATGGGCTGATTACTCCCCTATTTAAAGCCATGGGCCCATATCACCATGCTCTTGCATCTGGTTCACTTCAGCTACTGTTTTGTTCCTGAGAGCTCCCAGTTATTCTGTCCTAGTTCTAGTTCTATTTCAGGTTTACCTCATTTGATTATCCGTCTGTCTTGGGTTTTCTTATTTATCAGTTTCAGTGTTTCTCCATTGTCTGAGTTTCATGTTCTGATTGACTACCTGGTATTGACCCTCTGGCCTGGCTGACGGATTTTCTTTGGTGCTGTATTCCCACTTTGGCTCAAGGTAAACGATTAGGTTTTGATTCCTGGCTTATTTACTGACGACTCTTCTGGACATCCCTAGCTGTACTGTGCATGTTGATTTATTGTTTTGTTGTGTGTCCCTGCTGACCACGACTTTGTCATTGAAGTCCTTCCCTGCAGGTTGTGGAGTATATTCTCCTTCAGGTATTCAGTGTATACCCTGGGACTCTGCACGGCTACTAGGTAACCTTTTTCTATTAGTGCAGATTCGGCCACTCTAAGGACCGATCTATTGGTATAGGGCTCCTTCGGTATAGCCGTACAGAGGTCCCCAGTGTCTCCTGTGGTTTATTTACGTATCCTAGGTCATTGTGTCACGCATCTCTGCATATAGCAGCTTTTACTCCTACCTGGGCCCTACTTAGCCACAATGGCCGTACCCGGCATGCGCCGACTGTGACACAACCTCTCTGAAACTGAACTTCTCATCTTCTCTCACTCTAAAACCTCCATTCCTGCGCCAGTTTCTCTTCAGGTGAATAGTGCCACCATTACTTCTACCTCTCAAGTTCCGTTTCCTCAGGGTCCTCCTGGACTCCAATCTATCCTTTACTCCTCACATTCAGTCTAACCTAATCCTGCTACTTCCACCTAAAAAACATTGCACGCATCCGTCCCTTTCTTAATCCAGATTTAACAAGAGCTTGGATGAGCATTTTAGTAATCACCCGCCTTGACTACTGTAACCTCCTTCTCTCTGGCCTTAAGAGATCCCAGATTCTGCCTCTGCAGTCTGTAATGAACGCCTGTGCCAGACTCCTACACCTCACCACCTGCACCTCACCTTTCTGTCGATCTCTACACTGGCTCCCTGTTTCCTTTAGAATCCAATTCATTATACAGGTGCTCACATACAAAGCTCTCCATAACTGTGCCCCTGCCTACATCTCCTCCCTTATTAGCCGGTACATCCCATCCCCACCACTTTGCTCGGCCAATGATCTGATGCTATCAGTTCCTCGTACCCGCACCCCCCAACTTTTGCCTTCTGGACTTCTCCTGAGCTGCACCCTTTCTATGGAACTCTCTCCCCCGCAACATCAGACTCTCCCCGTCTCTCCAGTCCTTTAAGAAGTCTATCAGCTCACTCCATAATCCCCACTGTCATTTCCTGCTCCATCTTCCCATTCAGTCCTCGTGCAACCAGCTACTTCAAATACCCTATTCATCCTCACCTAATGGGTCACCCCTCTCCTCTTAGATTGTAAGCTCTCGAGCAGGGTCCTCCCTCCTTCTGTTCCGTGTGTGTAACATATATGTATATTTGTTATTCTGTTTCTCCCATTGTACAGCACTAAGGAATTTGTTGACACTCTATAAATACTTGTAACTAACTAATTCAACTAAGGCAACAAATTCTGCCTCTTCTTTTGATTTGAGCATGGAGAAAAACCATTTCAGTTTTTTAAAATGTGTTTTTTTGCCTCAAAACAAATATTTAAATAGTAATTTTGGCATGTTTCTTTTTTTTATTTGGGGGTGGTAGGGTTGCTCCGCATTTCTGTGCCTACAGGCTCCTGAGGTGCAAATCCGGCCCTGCCTGTACGTCCGCTTGTTTCTGTCTCACCCTTGTGCCCTGCCTTGATCCTGTGCCCTGCCTCACCTCTGTCTCACCCCTATGCCCACCTTCACATCTGCCTCACCCCTGTGCCTGAGCCTTGCTCTTTCCCTGGTCCCTTATCATTTATTATTTGCCTTGCCTGTTCCTTGTTTTGTCCTTATTCCTAAATAAATAAATTCCTATTTTGTCATGCTAATATCTTGTATCTGTATTGTATCTGCTGCTATCTGGGCTCAAATCCCCTGTGCACTGTAATAACACATATCAAAGATCGCTATAACAGATGGCAGGTGAACTTTAAATTTGGAGGGCTTAGCCTGGCACAACTAATCAATAGAATCAAGGCAGCACCTGATCTTCTAGGTGCTGCTTGACCATAAAGGCATTAATTGTGAAGATGCTGTTATTTACATTTCATAGGTCTCTTTATTTATCTGGGAGTTTGAATCCTTAGCTACGGTGAATTGTCTGGTATGTCTGATACTGTAACTTTTATGACATACTCTATGTAAATTTCATTGGCTGTTCATACAATTCTTTTGTATTTCTCCACAATATGTACAGATAGAGTTAACTTGATCTCCTAAAGGTGCTTTTGGAGACTGACATGTATTTTAAAGGTGCACCATGTAATTTTGAAAATAGCTTTACCATTAACATTCCTACATTATTGTTCATGTAGCTGCTATTTAATGGTTGTAGATTTTTTTCATAGTGTTATGTGCCCATAGGTAAACTGTAATTGCTGAAAAACCTGGCAAAATACTGAAGAATTCCATACATTTAGGCTATTGGTTTCAGGATATACTCAATTAAAAGTCATATGAACATATTTGCCTGAGTCAGGAGAAATCAAAGATGAATTTTATTTCTCCTTTAACTAAACCCCTTCTTTAAGTGATTTTTCCATTTAACTGCTGTTAGGAATGTGTGTGTGTGTGGGTTTTTTTATTTTATTTTTATTTTAAGTCGCTCTTCGTGAAAGGTACAGTAAAATATATTTGGGAATTTCCACAATGTATTTTTTTCTGTAGTAGCCCTACTTGAAAGGCATATGCCATCATCTGCTGGCCAAAAGCTGCTACTACAACAGTAGTTATGTGTCTAAAACACAGATCCCCAGCTGGTACAGAGTCCTCTTCAAACTGTTTTAGCATATTGGTGTCGTGTGTCCAGGATGATAAAACTTTGAGGCATAGTCTCGTGCCCAAATGCAAATTTTGGACTACTTTACATTGTCAACACTAAAACGGGAGCGCAAAGGAGAAAAAACAGGAGATTTAACAGATTACAATGCAGGCGCTTAAAAAGCTGCCTGCATTGTTAGGTGCTAAGCTGCGAGCATCCACTCAATGAAGTCCATAGGACTCCATTGAGTTCCCCCTGCCGGTCACATGACCTGCCAGATCTTGCCTCGTGAGATCCGGCAGGTCAGTGAAGTGATCTGCAGGGAGAGACTGGGGGACTTTTTCCCCCAGTCTCTCCCTCGGTTCCTGGTGACAGAGGCGGCGGATGGAGTCGCGGTCCTCACCGCGGGACAGGAGGTGAGTATCTGGCAATTAAGTTTTTTGGCTGTGCTAATGCATTCTGCACCAGCGGAATCCATTAGCACCAAGTCCAGGCTGTGGTTAACGTTGTGCTAACCACAGCCGGACGTTAAGCAGTGTTAGGACTTTGTAATCCTAACGCTGATTAACACTTTGCGCTCCCTATGTTAAGTATTGGGAGCGCAAAGTACAGTAACCTGACGCTGAAAAGCGCAAGGTACCAAACGGTAATGGGTTACTAAACCCGCTAGCGTTTGGAGTGTAATGTGTGGTAGCCGCCGCGGCTAACGTTAATGCTCACGCAGGTGAGCGTTAACATTAGCACCAGGATTGTAATGTGGCCCTTAGATTGCAAATTTGCAATCAACGAAATTCCTGTTTACTCCAGCCTGGAGTCTCCAGGACTATTCCAAAGACCGTATACTCTACAACGGGTCCAGGCACCTGCCGGTGCTTTGAAGATAGTATTAGAGTATTGTCATTCATGGTAATGAAAGGATAAAATTATGGAGTTATGCTTTAATCAGGTTAAGTACCTGACTGAGAAAATCATAAAGAAAATGGAAAAATATTGCTGTTGCTTAGAATTATCCATGTGATATTTTTCTGTACAAAAACATAATGGATTGTGCTACTCGTGCATGATTTGTTCCTTGCTCCTTGTTTTTTATTGATATTTAGGAGCCTTCCTCATTCCATATCTTATTTTCTTCTGCACCTGTGGGATCCCTGTTTTTTTCCTTGAGATTGCTCTTGGTCAGTACAGCAGCCAGGGAGGAGTCACGGCTTGGAGGAAAATCTGCCCACTATTTGAAGGTCAGTTTATTCTAAACTTGCATTCATGTCATATAATCAAAATGTAACTTTAACATATAATTTGGTAATGAGTAGTTTGTGCAAATGCTTTCTGTACTGAAATTGGGAAAATGTTAATATTTTTGATTTCTTGTTCACGACTCAGCTCATGTAAGTTAATTATTAGAGAAGATACTTGATATAGTATATTGTTAGTCTACTATGTACTGCAATACACTATGGTAGGTTCTATGGTACAACAAACCTTTGAAAGCTAATGCCCATTAAACATAAATCTCCTTGAACTAGGGATGTGCACTTTTTTTTTCGAATTTTTAAACTTTTCGTCTCGTTTCGACCGCTTTCTGTTTCGTTTCGGTTCGATTCATTTTCGGGTACATTTATTTTTCGGAATATCGACTATTTTTCGTGTCACTTTACTCTTTTGTATCAACTTTTCGTTTTTCGGAATTGTACATGGTTTTCGGCATATCGCCCATTTTTCATATTTCGTGTCACATTGCTCGTTTTTTTGTATCGACTTTTCGTGATTTCGGTAATTTTTGTTTTTTCGGAACGTCTGTTCTCTTTTCAAAGCTGTCTAACTCTATTCGTTTTGATAACTACTATGGTTTACTTTTTTAATACTACTTTATATATTTTTTTTATAATTTTTGGTTTGTTTTTCGGATCCGATAATTCATTCTGTCGATACAATAATTCTGGCGATTCTATCGTGTTTTTTTAATTAACCCTTTCGCTGCTGAGGCTTTTCCCGCCCCTGTTCTGAGCTCATTTTTACTGGTTTTGCTCATGTTTAAACGTGTTTTGAAGGCTTATTTTAGTATGACCCAGACATATTATATATCGTTCTTTCCGGCAGATTCATAATATGTCATTATTATATGTATACGTCATGACCTGTCTGTATATTATAACAAAAAATGCAATAAAATATGATTTTTCAATAATTTACAATGTTTAAAGTGTTTTTTCACATTTTAACGTGCGAGCAATTGCGGTTGTATTTTGTATGGGGGTGCGCTTGTTAAACAAATTAGAGATGGGGACTCGTTACATTTTTTTTTGGGGAAAATTACACAATTTTTAACACGCACCGCATACAAAAATCATTAGTGCAGCATCATGGTTCACATTATAATTGAAATGGGAACAATATTGCTACATTAACAAACCAAAAAAAAGAGAATTTTTTTTTTTATAAATTTCTTTAAATATTTTTAATTTTTTTACAAACGTTTTTCACATTCGTGTTTGGTATCGTTGGAACGGCCATGCTCTGGCCGATCCAACAATACCAAACTTTAACCCCTAGCTGCCACGGATCGGGAGATAGGGGGTTCCAATGAACCCCCTATCTCCACCATTTGTGGCAGCTAGGGGTTAACTCCAGGACTGCTATGCACGATGACGCCAGTCCTCAGGGGGAGTTCCCGGAAGCTTGGCCGACATCCGACATCCTCATGGATATGCCCCAGCTCCTCATGGATAATGCCCCAGCTCCTCATGGATATTGCCCCAGCACCTCGTGGATATGCCCCAGCACCTCGTGGATATGCCCCAGCACCTCGTGGATATGCCCCAGCTCCTCGTGGATATGCCCCAGCTCCTCGTGGATATGCCCCAGCTCCTCGTGGATATGCCCCAGCTCCTCGTGGATATGCCCCAGCTCCTCGTGGATATGCCCCAGCACATGGAATGCCCCCAGCTCACCTCTGCCTTTTTCGCTCCCTCAGAGCGTCCGGTAGGCGCGCAGCTTGGGCGCTCGCCAGGGGGAACCACGTGACCAGCCGCGATTGGCTGGTGACGTGTTTCCTCCAGGCGAGTGCCCAAGCTGCATGCTTCGGACGCTCGCAGGGAGTGAAAAACGCGGCGGAGGGTGAGACACCCGCCTTAGGGTGACGGTGTCACCCTAAAGGCGGGTGTCACCTGGTGCGGGCCGCACCCCCCCGTAGCGACGCCACTGGTATATACATTTAACGGCCGAACGCCCACGGACTTACTCTATCCAAACAAAGTTCAGAATGATGTGAAACATTGGGACTTTTTGGATGGATTTCGATTTTCGACTATCCAAAAGTTAAAAAAATAAAAATGGTCGAAATCTAATGCAAAAGTCCCAATGTTTCACATCGGGATGTCAGATATTAATAGGCTTGTGCACTTTTTTTTTTTTTTTTTTTTTTCCATTTGATTTGTCCTGATTAAAATTTTCGATTCGGCTCGTTTCGACTTTTTTTTTTTTTATTTGGTTCGGCTCGTTTTTCTTCTTTTTTTTTTTTATGGAATATCGACCATTTTTCGTATTTTCGGGTCACTTTGCTCGTTTTATCGACTTTTCGTGATTTCGGAAATTTTCTTTTTTCGGAACATCTAACTCTATTCGTTTTGACGTAAACTACTATGGTTTACTTTTTTATACTTTATATATTTTTTTTTATAATTTTTGGTTTGTTTTTCGGATCCAATAATTCAATCTGTCGATACGGTAATTCTGGCGATTCTATCGTGTATTTTTTTTATTAAAGATCCTTTTTTTCTTATGAATATACATTTCACAATTTTATTTATTTAATCACATTAAAAAAATGGTATGAAAGCCAAGGAACAAAAACAAGAACAAAACGATTTAAACGGTAAACTGACCCGAATGGTCTGACTTTAAAAATAAAAACCAGAACAAAAAGGTTTTAAAACGGAAAAATAGTTGATCAAATTGATCTGAAATGAAAAAAAATAATAAAATAAAATGATTTAAAACAAATATAAATTAACCCTTTCGCTGCTGAGGCATTTCACGGCTTCCCTTCACGCCTGTGTGCGGCACTGCAGTCTGCTGCTGAGCTAATTTTTAACAGTTTCGTTCCTCTTGTTTTAAACGCGTTTTGAAGCCTTCTTTTATAATATGACCTAGACATGTTATATCGTTCTTTCCAGCAGACTCGGCAGATGATTCATAATATATCATTATCATATGTATGCGTCATGTCCTGTCTGTATATTATAACAAAAAATGCAATAAAATTAGAATTTTCAATGTTTGTTTTACAAGGTGTAAAGTGTTTTTTTTCACATTTTAACATGCGAGTGTTTGCGGTTTAGAACAAAACACAACTCATAAAATATAACAAGTCCCCTTTTTTTTTTTTTTAACAAACGCAACTCATACAAAAATCCTTAGTGCAGCATCATTGTTCACATTATAATTGAAATGGCAACAATATTGCTGCATAAACAAAAAACCTGTTTTATTTTTTTTTTAATTTTTTAAATTTTAACATTGTCATGTTTGGTATTGTTGGAAAGGCCATGCTCTGGTCGATCCAAACATTAACCAACCGATAGCTGCCGCGGATCGGGAGATAGGGGGTTCATTGGAACCCCCATCTCCACCATTGGTCACAGTTAGGGGTTAACTCCAGAACTGACGTCATTGTGACGATGTCTTAGGACTGTCGGCAGCTGCTGTTCCCCCACGCTGTTGTCTTCCTGCAAAGACGTGACCATGTTGGCGGGCAGCGGTGGGAGAGAGCTCATAGCTGGGAGGAGGTGTTGCGTGAAGCTGCAAACAGGGACAAATAAACTAGACCTGAGCCGCACTGAGGATCTTTGGGTTGTGTCAGAGAAGACTTCACGCAGTGCTGCCATCAATATTTTTTGATAAATTGTTGGTTATACAATGAATGTGACTGTGGACAAAAATCCATGTTGTGACATCGCCTAAGCTTAACAAAACCATGCCACGTCGGTAATCAAATCTCAAGGCAGTACAACAAGGTTGTGTTAGTGTGTGACATTTTTTGGCCAGGCAGGAAGTGTAGAATGTGCACAGTCACATTCATGGCCACAAATATGTTGACAAATTTATGACAAAGGGTCCATAGAAATGTCAATACATTTATGTACATATAATTTTAACAGTGTGGAAACCAAGCAATACATATTAACTTATTAAGTAAGGAAAAGCAACGCACACAAACAGGAAAATATAGAAAATTTATTTACAACATGGGGAAGGGAACATGCCAAGGATGGCAAACTGGCCAACAGTTACTGGCATTTGAGGAGATGTTGGAGCTGGTCCGCATCTTGGATTACAAAGATTGTGATTGCTGTAAGGGCCCTTACGGCAGGAAGAATAACACCCGCAAGGATCGTATCCTTGACAAGCTACGCACCACCATCCTGGAGCTGTTCGGGAAGGACCGGACGAAGGACCAGCTCCGAAAACGCTGGTCTGACCTCAAGGCACGCGAGCAGGAGCAGCTGAGGCACATTCCGGTGACATTCGGGAGGAGGCTGCCACTGGTCTCACTGCTGCTCCAGGATGTCTGCAGCATTGTTTGTGCTCCCGCAGTTCCTGTATGGCGTCGATGGAGGTAACTGCCAGGCGTAGCTCGCCGATCGCCTCCCGTCTGGCTTCTCCTTCTATATATCCAATAAATGAAAGAAGGAAAATACAGTAAGTAAAGCAGGTTTCTATTTTTACTGAAAGTCTTGAAAAAATATAACAGTAGTATATACCAGAGCTGGCGGCCTCCTGAGGCTCCGACTCCTCCCCCACTACCACCGTCTGCATATCCAGTGTTTTATCTAAGAAATTAAAGAAATAAATACAGTAAACAACAAAACTGATTTATTTTTTAACAAAAGTCGATGCAAAATACAACAGTAAAAAAAAAAACCTGGACTGGCGGCCTCCTGCTGCTCCGGCTCCCTCTCTCCAACTTCGCCCTCCTCCTGCTCCTCCTCCGGCTCCTCTTGTGCTATAAATAAAAAAAATTAATTAAAATACAGTAAACAAAAAATGTTTCTGTTTTTGACCAAAAGTCATTGCAAAATAAAACAGTATATACCAGCGCTGGTGGATGCCTGTGGCTCCTCCTCCTCCTCCTCCTCCACTGGGGCACTGGTGCCCGCCGGGGCAGATGCTGCTGCCTTCTTGTCTTCTGCCAAATCCAAAAAATAACACATAAATAATGCAGACTGGTATATCTATACAATATATTGCCGAAAGTATTGCGACACCCCTCCACTACCCACTAGCACTACCAGCTTGACCTCCCATCTCATAGTTCTAAAGTCACAAAATATTTATTTATTTCCTCTGCAGAGACATATATTACCATTCAATTATATATTTTTTCAGAAGTAAACATTACGTTTATTCAATAAAACTATATTTGTGTTGTGTGCGTACAAAACGCATTGTGCTGACTGCTTTTAGTTATTTTATAGAAGGCCTCAGCCTCAGTTTCACTTTCAGTTTCTGCTAATAAAACTGGATATTGCAGAAACAACAGAAATCTACCATTTTGTTTTGAAATTTGCATCTAAAGCGTTCAATGACACTGCTGCAGCAAACTGAATTGCTGCGCTGCAACAATTCAGCAGCTGCTGAGGATGTATTGAACGCGGCTCTGTTTGGATGCACTTACAGAAGAACTACATGTCCCATCCTACCACTTAGCAAAGACGCAGAGATTTTTATTGATGCGCAGGTGGGAGCCAATATTGGGCAAGCTGCGGGTCTTCTCGTATGCATCACTCATCACAACAACCCCCCCTCAGCACACTACAGTACACACAGTGCCAAAAGAAATCCAGCATTGTAACTTCATCTACATACATCAAATGTCACAATTTTCACGAATACGTAAAATCACAAAAAGAAGAGCTATGGCAAAAAATGCATGTATGACGAGTCGTGAAAACGCAAAGCTATACACAATCACATTGCATGAAAAAAGGACTAGATAAATCAGTGTATTTCTTTGCACATTAGCACATGCAAGCACATTATTATTATTATACAGGATTTATATAGCGCAACAGTTTGTGCAGCGCTTTACAATATAACATGACACTTACGTTTCGCTATGACGCGCCGGATGTGTCTCAGCTGCTCCTGCTCGCGTACTTTCAGATCAGACCAGCGTTTCCGGAGCTGGTCCTTCGTCCGGTCCTTCCCGAACAACTCCAAAATGGTGGTGCGTAGCTTGTCTAGGATACGATTCTTTCTAGCGTTCTTCTTCCTGCCGTAAGGGCCCTTACAGCAATCGTAATCCTTACGATCAAAGATCCGGACCAGCTCGAGCATCTCCTCAAACCCGCGACCCGCGAACGAATCGGATTCGACCCAATTATGAAAATTCTTATCGGATCATTGGAAACGAAAAAAAATTAATACGCATTTACAAATACAAAATTTACAGAATCAGCGATATAACCGATAATAGTATATCCAGAATTACCGAAATGGAACCGAAATCCCGAATGGAACCGAAATCATGAATAGAGGGAAAATAAATTTCGATTTGACACATTTCAAGTCCATTTGAAAATTCCGAAAAATTTTCGATTCGGCTCGGAAAACTTTTCGGATTCGACTTTTTCGGATCTAAAAAATTTCGGAATTTCGGCCGCATTCGAAGACCCGAATCGGGAAATTTCGTGAAATTTCCGAAATTCCGAAACCCGAAACGCACATCCCTACCTTGAACCCACAGTATCCAATTTGAAACAGCAATGACTATATGTAGCAACTCAATGCACCCCATTACTTTAAATCAAAACTCCTTTAAAAATGTCTTCCCTAATGTTGTCCTACATAGTTACATAGTTATATAGGCTGAAAAAAGACATGCGTCCATCGGGTTCAGCCTCTCCCACATAACCTACTGCTGTTGATCCAAAAGAAGGCAAAAAAGTCTTAGTTCTCTAACATCCACATACCACTGTAAAACATACCTACCTTAGTGTTGTCAATTTAATAGCACACTTCGGGCCCTATGTGTGTTAGTGGTAGGTTAATTGAGGTGACAGCGTTATGGCCAGATCACCTCCCGATCGCTAACAGGTTAAAAAATCCGTTAGCGCATCGGTATTAGCGCTTTTTAGCACGAGCTTACTGTACTTTGCTCTCCCTGTGCTTAACTTGGGGAGCGCAAAGTGTAAACAATGAGTAATTAGAGTTAGGATCACAAAGTCCTAACAACACACTGAGAACTGACAGGAAGTTAGAGTTGTAGGCAGGTCAGGAAAAGGGTTGACTGGCAACTGTGGAACAAGCTGGAGAAGTGGGTAGCAGACTAGAGACTGGTAGGGGCTTGCAGGTACAGGATGCATGGTGGGGACTGGCAGGAACACATAGCATGATGGATGATACACGGGTTAGAGGGTACATGGCTTAGAGGGGTTCAGGCAGCAAGGCCCTGGATCACCTTACTAGGTGAAAGCGTAACCATGCTGAAGCATTGGACCATGGGCGTGTCTTCTTTTATAAAGGAAGTACCTCATGTTGAATTCAGACACTTGGGAATGAGTGGAGGAGTAGAGCAACAGACAACGTCAGTTCTGGATCTGGAAACAACCATAGAACCTGTCTTGGAGTAGTTTGCTGGAAAAGTGCTGCCAGACAATCCGGGATCAGGCCCATCTGCGGCATTGCTAAGTTCCTTGACAATAAGCCTTCTAATTTAAATCTATGGTGCACAAAATGCAAACAATTCAACCTACTATGCAAGTAATCCATTCAAAAGGGGGTTGTTTCCTGTGAGGGCTAGCTGTATGTAGTGATCGTGGATGAATTGTGTCATAAATCATCATATATAATTAGTGTTATATCAAGGAGGGAACACTAGGGGCAGTGTGAGTGTTCCATTCTCCAGTCATTCTCCTGCTTTTCACCGCTTTCTGAATAACCCTGTTAGTGCCTGACGACCTACTAACAGATCACCTTGACTGCAGTAGTCCATGAACAAGGTCGTTTGGCGCACGCTAGGGAAACTCTAAGACCCAAGTTGAGACCCAGCGCTAATGCGGTTGTGTACAGGATAGAACGTTTTTTCTTTTCCATACCTATCCCCCACCCTCACAAGCTTGAATATGAACACATCCAGTGAATAACCTCTCACCCCAGCATTATTAAAATCCTCCACGGTGGCCGTATCATCCATGTTTTGATGCACACATATTAAGGCTGATGGGCATTGCATGATAAATGCCTCCCAGCAGCATGTAGAATCATTACACTGCATTTAATAGATCCAAAAGGAAGGCCAGGTGAGCGACAAAAATTTCCCTGCTACAGCATATAAACAATACATGTTTCAGGGCAAGACTTATCCATGTGTTCCTTTAAACATGGCCACACAGTCACCCTAATAATCAACTGCTTACATACTATGAATAGCCCCCAGCATAAAATGTTTAAAATTAGGCAATATATTAGAATTAGGATATATGTGGATAAAGGATACATTTATAATAGAGCCGACTGCAACAGCAGCGACATTGCTGACCATATCCATTACTAGGGTGTATGGGGCCAAGAGAACACCTGTGTTGCATTCCTTTCAATTGCCTGTTAATTTTGGACGAGGACCTGTTTTTTCTCTTTTTTTGGAGTTAGCACCAGGGCTGAGCAGTAGGTAAAATGTTGCAATTAGTGCACCTCAAAAATTTAGTGCTGGCACCAAGTGATCTGTAAATATCTCTAGCGCTCCCCGTGTTAAGTATAGGACGCGGAAAGTACAGTAAGCTCGCGGTACAAATCGCTAATAGCGACGCGCTAAGTGATTTTTCCCATTTGTAGCGGGAGGCAAACGATCTGTTGGTCAGGCGCTAGACTGAATTAACCTGGCGCTAACTCAAAATCACGCCGACGCAAGGGTTAGCTCACACCAGGTAATAGTGCCCTAAATAAGTATATATATATAAATAAGATTACAAAACCCCAGAGTAATGTGATGCAATGATGCCTTTTTGTTGTACTAACCTGATACTTAAATTCAATATTTTATTTGACGCAATTTGGCAGTTTCCGCTGAATGTCTGATAGCTGCTTCAGTGACTCCACTTTTAGCAAATTACAGTGACCATTCGCTAAATAGGGAATTCACCTTATTTTCTGCAAAATAAATTCCCCGAAATGTGACAGAAAGCAGAGGATCTACAGATCATTAGACCCTTTAGATTCTAACTTCCATAATAACCCCTAAAATGCCTTAAACCCAGAGAAATGCAATAAAAATAATAAACAATGTGGCATTTAGCTACCCCTTAACCCCTAAAATGCCATTAATCAAGGGAAAACATGAAATGAATACACTGAGGCATGTAGCCAACCCATTAACCCCTAAAATGCCATTAATCAAGGAAAAAACAAATGTATACTGTGAGGGATGAAGCCTGCCCATTAACCCTTAATATACAACTAAACCAAGGCATAAACTAACGTAATACACAATGTAATGTATAGTCTGAACATTAACCATTTCACTGCTGAGCCATTTCAACCCTGTGAAAATGTTTACGTTTAAGTGCACGTTTTTATTTGATGTTTTATGACTTTTACATCACACTGAATATGGTCATGTGGGGTATCATTGGAAAGGCCAGAATCTGCCCTTTCAAATGACACCTAGTTCATCCATATACGATGCATAACTACGGAGATACGTTGGTCCGAAGAAGTGTGGGAAGGTGGATGCTGATTTTTGGTGGGGGGGCACATGGGGGGGGGCAAGGAATAACCTAGGGGGGGCAATTGCCCCCCCCTTGCCCCCCTGTAGAGTCGCCTATGCTTGGCATGTTTACGGGTTCGGGGCCCCTCTGGCAGGATGCCAGAAGCCCTGTAGGGAGAGAGCCATGCGAGGAGGAGAGATGCTGCTGCAGCAGCAGCACAAGGATGCCCGGCCCCCACATGCCCGGGAAGAATGAAACCTCCAGGAAAGGGAATCAAATGGGTGAGACAGTGTGTGCACTTCAGAGTGTGTGTGTGTTTAATGCAGAGTGTGTGTGTTTAATGCAGAGTGCGTGTGTTTAATGCAGAGTGCGTGTGTGTTTAATGCAGAGTGCGTGTGTGTGTTTAATGCAGAGTGGCGTGCGTGTGTGTTTAATGCAGAGTGCGTGCGTGTGTGTTTAATGCATAGAGTGCGTGCGTGTGTGTTTAATGCATAGAGTGCGTGCGTGTTTAATGCAGAGTGCGTGTGTTTAATGCAGAGTGCGTGTGTTTAATGCAGAGTGCGTGTGTTTAATGCAGAGTGCGTGTGTGTGTTTAATGCAGAGTGCGTGTGTGTGTGTTTAATGCAGAGTGCGTGTGTGTGTGTTTAATGCAGAGTGCGTGTGGGTGTGTGTTTAATGCAGAGTGCGTGTGTGTTGCGGGGGTATAGCTCAAACGGAGGGTAGCTTTCCTGGAAAAAAGGTAGTCCAGGCAGCAACAGTTCTTTAAATCTGTCTAGCAGACAGTGTTTATTTTAGACAGAAAATAAATCAGGCTCTTATTAAACAGGTATGTTCCCTCTCTATCAAGTGGTGAGCTTACCTCAGCCACCTCAAGCAAAAAATATATTTTTAAGCAACCTGTTACACACCTTTCAGCATGTAGCTCTCTCAGAATACAGTCTGAGTCCCAGACCAGAGCAACTTCCTGTTTCAGGCTTCCCTTTTTATCTCCCCTGGATAAGAAACAATTCTGCAATTAACTATCCATTTCCAAGTGGCATTCTTAAGTGGACGTTCAGAGTTGATTCCTGGAGTTTTATCCAAGATCCCCTACGCCATCACGATCCCTAATTCCTGTGTCTCCTCTCTCCACAGGTAGGCATTATCACCCATCATCCACAGACACCCACATCTCAACTGATCCCCTGCATACTTTTGCTGGTAGGCATTATCACCCATCATCCACAGACACCCACATCTCAACTGATCCCCTGCATACTTTTGCTGGTAGGACCCCCATCACCCAGTATTCGCAGGCACCCACATTGTAAGGTTACCTTGGTTTTTTTGCTGTTTTTATTTATTTTTTATTTATTTTTGTTTTTCTCCACCATTTGCTTTGCTAATTAGCATGTGAATCTCCTGCCCTATTGACACAGCCCATCCAGCTTCAGGTGTTGACTTTTTCAGGTGTTGACTCTTTAACTGCCTGAATGCAATCAGTCCGCCCTATATAACAACTATACCAGGCTCCAGTGTCATTTCCAAGTGGCATTCTTAAGTGGACATTCAGAGTTGATTCCTGGAGTTCAGTGGCATTCTTAAGTGTACGTTCAGAGTTGATTCCTGGAGTTCAGTGGCATTCTTAAGTGGACGTTCAGAGTTGATTCCTGGAGTTCAGTGGCATTCTTAAGTGGACGTTCAGAGTTGATTCCTGGATTCAGTGCATTCTTAAGTGGACGTTCAGAGTTGATTCCTGGAGTTCAGTGGCATTCTTAAGTGGACGTTCAGAGTTGATTCCTGGAGTTCAGTGGCATTCTTAAGTGGACGTTCAGAGTTGATTCCTGGAGTTTCGGGACTGGAGGAAGGAACTGCAAAACTGCAAGGCCCACTTTTTACTCTGGTAAACTCACGTCTATATCATGCTTTCTCTCACGCTTCTGCTCTTTATTTCTACCTTTCTCCTTAAATGGAACTCCTGCCCCTCTACCACCGACCCCTACACTATCTGCATCTCTCCCTCCCTCCTCTCGTCCCACATGATGGCCTCGCATGAGCTCCTTTGTTTCCTCAGAACATGGTCTCCCTCTAACTCTCGTGCTGCCTCCCACTCCCACAAATCCCATTCCACCTTCTCTTTCTCACCCTCCTCTGCTGTTACTCTATTCAGGTGACATATCCCCTAACCCTGGCCCCACAACACATCCAATACTTCCCTCTCATCCTATCTCCATCGCACATAAATCACCTCCCTGCAAGCCCAGCAACCTCATTCCCATCATCCCTCAGCGCCTGTCCTCTTTCTCCTGCGCCCTCTGGAACGCTCGCTCTGTGTGCAACAAACTCACAGTCGTCCATGACCTCTTCCTTTCAAACTCCTTCAACCTCCTAGCTTTAACTGAAACCTGGCTAACTCCCTCTGACACCGCCTCCGTTGCTGCTCTCTCACATGGCGGTCTACACTTGAGCCATACCCCCAGACCGGGTGAGAGAAATGGTGGCGGGTCGGAATCCTGCTCTCTCCCACCTGCACCTACCAGCATCTCCCTCCACCCCCATCCCTCTCCTTCTCCTCCTTCGAGACACACTGCATCCGCCTGTTCTCTCCTCTGGCCTCAGGGTGGCAGTCATCTACCGCCCCACGGGACCAACCTCCCAGTTCTTTGACCACTTTGCTACCTGGCTTTCTCACTTCCTGTCTTCCAATCTTCCATGCCTAATTCTCGGGGACTTCAACATTCCCATTGACGATCCTTCCGCTCCTGCTGCCTCCAAACTTCTTTCACTCACGTCCTCCCTTGGACTCACACAATCCTCCCTCCTCCCTACCCACCGGATGGTCACGTTATTGACCTGGTCTTTTCCAACCTCTGCTCCATTTCTGAGTTCAAATGTCGCCCTTTCCCCATCTCTGACCACCACCTTCTCTCTTTCAACCAATCTGGACTTCCTAAACACCCTGCTCCCCCACCCCGCACAACACTCGCAGAAACCTACATGCTGTGGACCCCCCATCAATTCTCCAACCTACTTCACCACCTCCCTCATACCTCATCCTTCACCTGCCCTGATGCTGCCACTAATCACTACAACACTACGCTTATCTCTGCTCTAGACACTCTTGCTCCTCTTCGACTCTGTAAGGCCCACGCCGCCAGCTTCAGCCCTGGCACACCCTCCAGACTCGCTACCTGCAAAGATGCTCCCGCACCACAGAGCGTGCCTGGAGGAAATCCCGCTCTGAAGCTGATTTTGTTCACTTCAAGTTTATTCTCCGGTCATACACCTCTGCCCTCCACTTGGCCAAACAATCCTTCTTCTCATCTCTTATATCTATGCTGTCCTCCAACCCTAAACGGCTCTGGTCCACCTTCAACACCCTCCTCTACCCACCTGCACCTCCCCCCTCAGCTGCCTTCAGCGCTCAAGACCTGGCAGACTACTTCCTCAGTAAAAATCTAACTATCAGAAGCAACATCCCAACACAAGATAGTTATCTGCCACCTCCACTCCCACAGGTCCCCTCTGCCACCCTCTGCCGCTTCCTCCCAGCCACTGAGGAGGAAGTCAATTCCTTATTGTCCTCCTCACATCTCACCACGTGCCCGCTCGACCCCATTCCCTCACATCTAATTCCTCCCCTCTCCTCCTCCCTCACCCCTGCTCTCACACACATCTTCAACCTATCTCTCTCCACTGGCTCCTTTCCATCCACCTTCAAACACGCGCTAGTTACCCCTTTACTAAAGAAACCATCCCTAGACCCCAACTCTCCATCCAACTACTGCCCTGTATCTCTGCCTCCCTTCACATCAAAGCTCTTAGAAAAACTAGTCTTCAACCTCCTCTCCCTCTTCCTGTCCTCCAATTCCCTACTTGACCCCCTGCAATCTGGCTTCCGTCCCCTACACTCAACTGAAACGGCCCTCACCAAAGTCACCAACGACCTCCTAACTGCTAAAAAACACGGCCACTATTCTATTCTCATCCTGCTTGACCTCTCGGCTGCTTTTGACACTGTTGACCACCCCCTCCTTCTACAGACCCTCAACTCTCTGGGTCTCTCGGTGACACTGCACTTGCTTGGGTTGACTCCTATTTATCCAACAGGTCCTTCTGTGTGTCCTTTGCTGGTAACTCCTCCTCTTCATTGCCTCTATCTGTTGGTGTACCTCAAGGCTCTGTCCTTGGTCCTCTGCTCTTTTCCATCTACACCTCCTCCCTGGGCAAAATCATCAACAGCTTTGGCTTTAATTACCACCTCTACGCTGATGACACTCAGATCTACCTCTCTACCCCTGATCTCTCTCCCCCTGTCCTCTCAAAAGTCAGTGACTGTTTATCTGGCATCTCCTCCTGGATGGCCTCCCACCACCTAAAGATCAACATGTCAAAGACTGAGCTCCTACTTATTCCTCCCTCCAATGCCTCCCCACCTCCTGACTTCTCTATCATGGTGGAGGTATCACCATCTCCCCATCAAACCAAGTTCGCTGTCTTGGAGTTACACTTGACTCTGCTCTTTCCTTCATCACCCCACATCCAGTCTCTTTCCTCCTCTGCCGATACCAACTGCGTAATATTTCCAGAATTCGGCCATTTCTTACCGCTGTGTCACCACAAAACAACTCATTACACGCCCTGGTAATCTCCCGACTCGACTATTGCAATAATCTCTTATCTGGCCTCCCTCTGTCCCGCCTCTCCCCCTACAATCCATCCTGAAACCTCCGCCAGGCTAATTCACCTCAACCCCGCTCTCTCTGCCGCTCCCCTCTGCGACTCTTCACTGGCTCCCCATCCACTGCAGAATTAAGTTCAAAATCCTTATCCTTACCTACAAAACCCTCACTAACTCAGCGCCCCACTACCTGTCCTCACTAATCACCAAATACACCCCAGCCCGCTCCCTAAGGTCAAACAGTGACCTGCGCCTAGCTTCTCCCCGCATCACCTCTTCCCATGATAGACTGCAGGACTTCACACGCGCAGCCCCCACTCTCTGGAACGCTCTCCTCTCGTACTGTCAGACTTTCCCCTAACTTCTCTTCCTTCAAGCGCTCCCTTAAAACGTTCCTATTTAGGGAAGCCTACCACCCAACTCACTGACACAACCATCAATCACTCTCACCTTACAGTCCTCTCCTCCTGTTTCCAACCCCAACCCTCCTAGATTGTGAGTTCCTACGGGAATAGGGCCCTCATCTCCTCCTGTACTGTTTGTCAAATGTTGTTCAATGTATTGTAACCCTGTCTATACTGTGCTTATTGTACAGCGCTGCGGAATATGCTCGCGCTTTATAAATAAAGAATAATAATAATAATAACTATCCAAGGGAGAGACACAACCCAGATTTTTTCAGACCTAAAGTTAGCACGAAAACCCGGTCTGGGTTCCACTAGTCCTGTACATAGGACAGGAACCGAGGGGAAATATGTCGCCCCCTCGATGACCTCCCCTTTCCTTATGTCACATATCCCCCCCTCTGCTCAAGCCCCTGCGGTTGAGCAACTGTAATGGAGAGGCAATGGGCACGCGAGAGGGCATCTGCATTGGTTTTCCCGGCTCTGTGCTCCACTGTAAACTTAAAAGCTTGTAAAGCCAAGAACCACCTCGTAACTCGGCCGTTCCTTTATTTTCACACATCCACTTAAGAGGGCTATGGTCAGTGACCAGTCTAAACTGTCTACCCAACAGGTAATACTTGAGGGCATCCAGGGCCCATTTGATAGCCAAACATTCCTTCTCAACAATGGCATAATTTTGTCTCGTGTTTATTAAACTTTCTGCTGAGACAGACCACAGGGTGCTCCTCTCCATCTCTGATTTAGGACCGTACAGCTCCCAGACCCACATCAGAGACATCTGTCTGTAATACAAAGTCCTTCATGAAATCTGGGGTCACAAGCACCGGTTGAGCACACAAAGCTTGTTTCAACCTCTGAAATGCCTCATTTGCCTCAGAATTCCACATAATCATGATTCATGACTAGGGATGAGCCGAACACCCCCGTGTTCGGTTCACATTCGAACTAGAACAATTTCAGAAGTTTGAGTTCGAACCGAACTCAATGCAAGTCAATGGGACTCGAAAGTTCAATTTCTAGAGTGCCCTCCAAGAGGGCATAAATGCAAGATATTTTCCATAAAAGGTGTATGGGGGTCCGGGTAGTGCCCTGGGGGACAGGAAACAAGGACAAAAAGTAAAAAAAAAAGTTTTTAAAGGAACAGTGAGCTTTCCATAAAATAAAGGTTAAGAATAAAACCAAAAAATTCCTTCAAATATCGTGCCTAGGAGGTCTCCATAACCTGCCCGTGAAGTGGCGGATTTGTAGGATGTATAGAAACATTTAAAAACAAAAAAATGACATTTCAAATGAAGGTAAATGGTTTTCCTTTAATCTATTCATAAACAACTGCTTGGGCCGGCAGTCTGTATAAAAGAGAAGACATTTTAGGACACGCAGAACAAGTTTAGTGATTTTTTTTGGCTAAATTAAGGTGAAACTTATGCAGGCTTTGGATGAAAGTAACAATAGGTGCTTTAAAATTGGGCCTTTAGTGTCGGCAACAGTGCCGTCACACCGTAACCCCTCTGTGGTATTGTGGAAGAGTGCAGGGTTGGACCCTGTGGTCCAATATTAAAATGATATGAATCTGGTAATATAGGCGTCAGTGACAGTGCACCCAAATATTGTGCCTTTAATGGCAGCAAGTGCCTTGTCTTTGGCGAAGTGGCAGTTAAACCGACGTGTGACAGTGGCTACGCAATGGCTCAAGCAAAAAGATGCCATACTGTGCTTGAGGTGGTTTATTTAGGGGACAGGAGCCACACCGGGCCAGAAATTCTGTCAGCTTTGCAGAGGCAGGTGCAGAGATGGTTAACACCACGCCAGCTTCAGCTGGGAATGGTCGTCTGTGATAATAGCAGCAACCTTCTCTCCGCCCTACGCCTGGGTAAGTTGACGCATGTACCATGCCTAGCACACGTCCTAAATCTGGTGGTACAGCATTTCCTAACCAGGTACCCAGGGCTGGCACATCTTCTCAGCCAGGCCAGAAAAGTCTGCAGCCACTTCAGACGGTCATTCCCAGCAAGTGTTCGCCTGGCAGAAATTCAAAGAGAATTCCACCTTCCCATAAACCGTCTGATCTGTGACATGCCCACCAGGTGGAACTCAACATAAGCAAAGCTGCAGCGTCTGCACAAGCAGCAGAGGGCCATCAATGAGTACCTGTGTGAGTATGGCACAAGGACAGGTTCAGGTTAACTTGGCTTTTTTTCTCACCCGCAGTGGCTGATCAAGGATGCATTCATTGTACTATCACCATTTGAGGAGGAAACGAGGATGGTGAGCAGGGACAGTGCATGCATCAGTGACACAATTCCTTTAGTGTTCCTGCTGGAGCACACTCTGTGGGGAATTATAGATGTGGCTCTAGAAGAAGAGCAGCGGGAGGAAGAGGAGGCCTTCCCTAGCTCTGAAGGCCCCAGTCTTTCCGCAGACAGCATTTCAGCGGGTCCTCCTCAGATCAGACAGGAGGAGGATGAGGAGGAGGAGGAATATTTAAGTACTGGGGGCATTGAAGGTGTGGATTCCTTAAGGGAGGGTTTTGTGTGCCCAGAAACACAAGGACTAGTATGTGGCTGGGAGGAGGAAGTGCACGATGGGTAACTTGTGTAACACCTTTCCAGGCACTGGTAGGTTACCAAGTGATGACACAGGTGCTTCTGAGGCTGCGGATGATCAGAGGAATAGTGGTGAATGCGGGGGGCCGCTTGACTGATGCCTTTTTTAATTTTTTTTAGTCCACAACGCCCAGGGACGTCAAATGTAGGCACCCATTGCCAGTGTCTTCACCGTATGGTGCAGGACTACCTAGGGGCAAGGGCAGACCTGGATACCTTTCCAGCAGATGATCCACTGACTTGCTGGGTGTTGAGATTGGATCACTGGCCAGAACTTAGCCAATATGCTATGCAGCTACTAGGTTGCCCTTCATCCAGCGTGCTTTCTGAAAGGTCGTTCAGTGCCACTGGCGGTTTTGTCACAGAAAAAAGAGTGCGTCTGTCCACCGACTCTGTAGACCGGCTGACATTTATAAAAATAAATCTGTCCTGGATCAGCAGCTATCAATCCCCTGATGCTGACATAACAGAATAGATCGGGGATGTCTTCTGCATTCACAAAACCTCCACCACTTAACTCTTCCACAATACCACAAAGGGGTTACGGTGTGAAGGCACTTGCTGCCATGAAAGGCACAATATTTGGCTGCACTGACTAGGGATGAGTCGAACACGCCCGAGTTTGGTTCGTATTCGAACCCGAACTTTCCAAATACCCAAACCCGAACTCGAACTCAATACAAATCAATGGGACTCAAAATTCGATTTTTAGAGTGCCCTCCAAGAGGGCATATATGCTAGATATTTGCCATAAAAGGTGTATGGGGGTCCGGGTAGTGACCTGGGGGACAGGAAACAAGGGCAAAAAGTAAAAAAAAAAACGTTTTTAAAGGGACAGTGAGTTTTCCATGAAATAAGGGTTAAAAATAAAAATGAAAAATTACTTCAAATATCGTGCCTAGGAGGTCCCCATAACCTGCCCGTGAAGTGGCGGATTTCTAGGATGTATAGAAACATTTAAAAACAAAATTACGTTTCAAATGACGGTAAGGCTAGGGACAGATGAGCGCATTTTCTGCGGCCACCGTCAAAATGTACGTCGATGCGTGCGCACGCATTTTTTCACGGAATACGCTTAAGTGGTCAGACGATGCGCAATTCTGGACGTATTTCATGACGATGGGGTGAAAAGTTTGAACGTTATGTTGGCCGCACACTAGCAGCGTCTGACATCTCCTAATCACGCACACACGCTGCTATGCGGACGCAGCGCACTCTGTACGTCAGTACCAGCGGTTTAACGTTCTCGAAAAAATGCGTTCATTTTCCACTTGCGTTGTGCAGCCGGACTTTTGTGCGACCGTACTTCGTATATTGGCCGTCATTGCCCGTCATCTGCTGCTAGTGCGGCCGTGATTATGTGCGCCAGAACGCGCGTTCGCACTGCCTCAGTCTGACCCTAGCCTTATTGCTTTTCCTTTAATCTATCCATAAACAACTGCTTGGGGCGGCAGTCTGTATGAAAAGAGGAGACATTTTCGGACACGCAGAAAAAGTTTAGTGATTTTTTTTAATTTTTTTTTGGCTAAATTATTGTGAAACTTATGCAGGCTCTGGATGAAAGTAACAATAGGTGCTTTAAGGCTGGGGTCAGACTAGCGCACTTTTAACGTACGTTTAGGCGCACTTAATCTTGGTCGCACTAGCAGCAAATGACACGCAATGACGGCCAATATACGAAGTACGGCCGCACGAAAGTCCGGCCGCGCAACGCAAGTGGAAAATGAACGCATTTTTTTTGAGAAAGCTGAACCGCTAGTACTGATGTACAAAGTGCGCTGCGTCCACATAGCGGCGTGTGTGCGTGATTAGGAGACGTCAGACGCTGCTCATGTCCGGCCAACATAACGTCCAGACACCCAAAGTTTCCTGGTTTGGATCCGTAAAAAATCATGCACAAAAATGCGCATCGTATGACCATACAGTAACCCCTCTGTGGTATTGTGGAAGAGTGCAGGGGTGGACCATGCAGTCAGGGCCGGTGCTAGACTATTTTGCGCCCTAGGCAAGACCAGCTACTTGCACCCCCCCCCCCAAAAAAACGACACAACATGAAACTGCTAAATTTCTTTTTACTTAAGAATAAAGTTTGAAAAGCACCAATAGTAAAGGTAAAATAAATATAAATAAACTGTATTAAACCATTTTAAATTAACTCTATTAAACAAATTAAAATTAATTTATATTTGTTCAATACAGTTAACGGAAAAAAAACTAAGAGTTGTCACGTAAGTTTCAATTTCAGACATCAAAATTTCACTTTGCGTGCCTTATACTTTGCAAATTTTCATCATGCGTGTATATATATATATATATATATATATAATTATAATATTATAATATTGCCCAGGCCAGCTCACATCATGCGTATATATATTGCCCAGGCCAATCCCCTGGTGGAGATAGGGGGTTCATTTTAACCCTGATATCTCCAGGCATCTAGTGGGTCATGGAGGGTGTCAATCGAAAGGCCTGAGCATGGCCTTTCGAATGATACCCAACATGACCAGGTATAAAGTAAAAAAAATAAAATCAAAACATGTATTTTTTTTTTGTGTGTTATTTTTATTAATGCAGCAATATTGTCCACATTGCAATTATAATGTGAATGATGATGCACTAATGATTTTTTTCTATGGGGTGCGTTTGCTATAAATCACGTAATTCCCCCCACAAAATGTAACAAGTCCCCATTTCTAATTTTTGTACAAGCGCACCCCATAGAAAACATAACCGCAAATGCTCATGTGCTAAAATGTGAAAAAAACAACACTTTACACACTGCAGATGATTAAAAATTCAATTTTTATTGCATTTTTTTCATAATATACAGCCAGGACAGGACGTATACATATAAAAATGATATATTATGAATCTGCGGAGTCTGCCGGAAAGAACGATATCTAACATGTCGGTCATTTAACAAAATGTGGCTTCAAAGTCGCGTTTAAACATGATGAGCGAAAGCGGTAAAAATGAGCTGAGCACACAGCGGTGAAATACAGCATATTAGAAGTTTTAGGAGGGAAATTAACACTTCTCAAATCTCAATCAGAAGCAGACCCCACCCCCTCAGTATAGTCTACAATGTATCAAATTGATTAGACCAGACTAAAAACACCTGTTATGCCATTTGAAAAACACAGGTCATTTAGAGTTGAGAATC
This sequence comes from Leptobrachium leishanense, assembly GCA_009667805.1. Classification (NCBI taxonomy): domain Eukaryota; kingdom Metazoa; phylum Chordata; class Amphibia; order Anura; family Megophryidae; genus Leptobrachium; species Leptobrachium leishanense. Next base: position 47,973 of record RXON01003973.1, on the reverse strand, counting down.
TTTGCACGTACACATTAATTTTTAATTCAATATCTAATAAACCATTGCTTAAAATATTCTGCAGTAAAGTCTCTTTATTTTTTGATTTTTTTAGTATTTTTTTTTAAGCATGTTCTATACTTTTTTCAAAATTTCTTTTTTGCGAACTCGAACCGAACACCCAAAAAGTTCAAAGTTTGCGAACTTTCGAACGACCAAAGTTCGGTTCGAACTCCGAACCGAACAGCTCATCTCTAGCACTGATGCCTGTACCACAGAGGGGTTACTGTTGCCGACACTAAAGGCCCAATTTTAAAGCACCTATTGTTACTTTCATCCAAAGCCTGCATAAGTTTCACCATAATTTAGCCAAAAAATCACTAAACTTGTTCTGCGTGTCCTAAAATGTCTCCTTTTTTTAATACAGACTGCCGCCTCAAGCAGTTGTTTATGAACAGATTAAAGGAAAACCGTTTAGTGTCATTTGAAATGTCATTTTTTTTGTTTTTAAATGTTTCTATACATCCTACAAATCCGCCACTTCATGGGCAAGTTATGGAGATCTCCTAGGCACGATATTTTTTTTTTTTAGAATAATAATTTTTATTTTTCAAGTAAAACATAGGGTACAGAAAAGGAAGAAGGGAAGCAGTGTTTCACAATCACGGGAGAAATAGTACATTAATGCAAGCTTTACAACAGTAATATAACAATTATCGTAATATGCTCATCAGAGTGGCACTGATATCAAAATGTTGCATGTTCAACTAGCCGGATCGTGAGGGGAGGACAAATATCCCGAAAGACCGGGAGGAGGAAGGGGAGGGGGGAAAAAAAAAAAGGGGGGGAGATTGCCAGGGAAATACCAGGAGAGCGAAGTCAAACCTAAGCCGTCAAAGTCAATTTTATCGTCCGTGCATCAGTCATATTGTAAGTAGCTGAGAGATAAACTCGCTATCCCAGCCCGCACGCCTTGTATATTTTATGTATATCCCACACTGCCCAAGGATCCTTTGCAGGGGGCCTTAGCCCGCTCATAGCGGTAGCCTTAACATCGAAATCTCTATATTTATCTAGTAGCGTGGTAAGTTGGCGAAGTGTTGGGACATCCGCCGATTTCCATAATCGGGCAAGTAACAGTAGTGTCGTGGAGACTATAATAAACATCATTTTAAGGTGCGGGCGGGGGAGATGGACCATCCCCAGTAATAGTACTTCAGGATGACACTTAACGGGTTGACCCAATATCTCCGTAAGCAGAGACGCGACATCTTTCCAGAGAGGCGTCACTACCGGGCAGTGCCACCACATGTGACCCATGGATCCCACTGCCGAATCACACCTCCAACACACGTCTGAGGTCCTAGGGTCCATCCGGTGCAATCTGCTAGGCGTGAGATACCAGCCATACATCATTTTTCTCTGCGTTTCCACCAGGGTAGCACATCTAGAAGCTCCCACCGCGTACATATGAGCTTGCGCCCATTGTGTGGGGGAAAAACTCTTTGATAGCGCCCCCTCCCACGCCACCTGAAACAGCCAACGTGACGCTGCCACCGGGGTGTTCAGGATGCCATAGAAATGCGTTATAGGTTTAGTAGGGGAAAGGGGGTCCAGACACATTAATTCAGTGGTCGATAAAAGAGGTAGCGTGGCTCTCAGCTCAGAACTGATACCTTGGGATGTCACGTAGGAGTGTACCTGTCTGTATGTCAAAAATTGTGAGGTGGGAAGGCCGTATGTCTGTTGTAGTTTTAGGAAGGGCAGGATAGCAGCCGGCTCAAAGAGATGGTGCAAATTAGTTATCCCGCCTCTTATCCAAGAGCCTAGTCTGATATGCGGCATCAAATAACGAAGCGCGGTTAGTGGCATTGCCATAGATAGTTTGGAATGGGCCGTAAAAAGGGAGAAATGCCGGTCCCACGCTTTCAGCTGTAACTCTGTGGACGGCAACGTATGAGGTGTCTTAGGGAGGAGCTGAGGAGGAATCCACATCACATTCGACAATGTGTGCCCCGACAGGTTTGCTGATTCAATAGTAAGCCACTGGGGCATGGGTGTGCTATGAAACAAAGCCATGGAGGAGGCTAGGAGAGACGCCCAATAGTAATTGTGGACGTGGGTCATATTAAGACCTCCATCTCTATGACGCAGATACAACAATTTTCGGGGCACCCTAGGCCGTTTATTCGCCCATACATATCGCATTAATAAGGTTTGGAATTTGTCAAGATAAAGGCGGGGCACTCGAATTGGCAGGGAGCGAAAAATGTACAGTAGTTTTGGTAGCACCATCATCTTCACTGCTGCCATCCTCCCCATCCATGACACCTCTCGAGAGCGCCATTGATGTAACGTAGCGCGGATCTCCTTAAATATCCTCTCATGATTATGTACAAAAAGACTGTTAATGTCCGGGGTAATCCTAAGACCCAGATACGTGATGTATGAGGTTTTCCAGTCAAAATCATAGAGACCCTTCAGAGCTCGTAAATGTGTCGGCGTCACGTTTATGGGAAAAGCCTGAGTTTTCAGGGTATTCACCAAATGATAGGAAGCTGCGCTGTATAGACCCAGTTCTCTGTGTAGAGCTGGAATCGAGTCACTGGGATCCGTCAGTGTGAGAAGGACATCGTCTGCGTACAGATTTAATTTATATTCTGTGGGGCCTATGTTAACTCCTCTTATCAGGTCATTTTGGCGGATGGCCTGGGCTAAGGGCTCCAAGGCCATATTATATAGCAAAGGGGAGAGGGGGCAGCCCTGACGTGTACCATTGTTAATAACGAATTCGTCAGAGAGGAATCCTGAAGTTAGGACTCTGGCGGATGGGGTGGTGTATAACGCCTGTATGGCGTCCAGAAATGATTCTGGTAAACCAAACCTCCTGAGGACCATGTGCAAGAAGAGCCAGCTGACCCTGTCAAAGGCCTTTTCAGCGTCCAGTGACATGATCAGACTGGGCTGGTTCTCCCGTTGCATTATGTGTAGTAAGTTGAGCAGTTTCTTGGTGCTGTCGGGACCCTGTCTCCCACGAATGAACCCCACCTGATCCTGTGCAATCAACGTCGGCAAAACCCGCTGAAGGCGGTTCGCCAGAATCGTACTGTATAACTTTAGGTCTACATTTAATAGGGAAATAGGTCGCATGTTCGAGCAACAGTTCGGCGTCTTTCCAGGTTTTGGGAGCGTGACTATGTGGGCTCTCAGCATGTCATTCGGGAACGCCCCCTCCTCTCGCACCCTCGTGTATGCGGCAAGCAAGTGAGGCAATAATTGTGAGGCGAACGTGGAATAGTATAATCCGGGGAACCCGTCTGGTCCCGGTGCTTTGTGTTTTGGTAGCGATTTTATAGCTGAGGAGAGTTCCTCCTCAGTGACAGGGGAGGATATGCGATCAGACTGCGCCGAAGACAGCGCCGGGAGGTGTAGGCGATCTAGATATTGTGCTACTAGTAACTGTGTTGGTTGGGTGGTGTCTGTGTTTACCTCTAAATTATATAGGGCCTCATAATATCTGGCGAATTCGTTTGCGATGTCCCTAGGATTTTGGATCGGGCCGTGATCGGACATGAGCGACGTTATCCGTCTCTGCGGGCATGGAGGTTTCAGTCTGCGGGCCAGCAGGCGTCCCGGTTTATTGTTAAATGTATAGTAGGTCGCGTTCAGTCTGCTCAGTTTCCGAACATAGGTGTCCGTCTCAAGGTCGTTCAAAAGGTGTAGCTGTGTGTCTATTTTTTCCGCTAGTGAGGAGGATGGGGCAATTTTATTTTGTGTGTCTAAATCATGTAGAGTTGTGAGTATGTCCAGCCGACTCCGTTGGTAGTTACGTCTGAGCCGAGCCGCCCACCTCATACAAACGTCTCTAAGAACAGCTTTATGCGCTTGCCAAACAACAACCGGGCTCATCTCCGGAGTAGCGTTTTCGCGAAAGTAGTTAGTTAAGGCTTCCGTCATGTCAAGTGTCACCTGTTCATTTTTTAATAGCTCCTCGCGGAGGCGCCAGGGCGGTCTAACATGCCCCTGGTACACCTCCCCCAGGGTCAACAGCACCGGCGCGTGGTCAGACCACGTGAGGGGAAGAATGGTACATTCAACTGTATGTGGGAGTACATTACCAGGGACGAAAAAATAATCAATGCGAGTATAACTGTTGTGTACCTTGGAACGAAAACTGTAGTCTCGTGCAGTAGGGTTTAGTAATCGCCAAGTGTCATATAAATCGTATTGGCCCAGTACCTCTCGAAACTTCTTAAGAGAGGCCGAGTTATGCGGTCTTCCACTTCCCTTCGAGCGGTCCATGGAAGGGTCAACACTCAAGTTGAAATCCCCACACACGATCAAGGCACCGGTCAAGACCTCCTGTACCTTGTGTAACAAACGGGAGAAAAATTGGGGCTGAGAGGTGTTGGGGGCATATGCTGACACTAAGGTGTACGCTCTGGAATTGATCGTGCAAACCAATATTATGAATCTACCCCCTGGGTCTTTTAGAATGCGGTGTAATTCAAACTGTAGGCGATTATGTATCAGAATCGTCACGCCCCTAGCCTTGGATCGAAATGTGGAATTGCTTTTGGTATTGGGGGAGTGTGAGACGGGGGTGGTCTAGGTGTCGGAAGTGTGTCTCCTGTATACAAGCTATATCCACATCACGTGTGCGAAGATCACGATAAAGGGAATGTCTCTTAACCGGGAGGTTAAGACCCTTCACATTATAGGTTAGGACTTTCATATAAGAATTTACTCTCGAATAGCAGTTGTGTGACCTGGCGTATCAAAACATTGTCCGTGTCCATTATGAACGACATTGTATCACAATAGGGGTAGCATCCTGGCAGGGAAAAGTGAATCAGACAGCAGAAAACAGTGAACTGTAAAGAAAAAAACAAACACCGAGCGGTGTAACTATATACAGAATAAAAGAAAAAGGTCTCCAACGGGAGTTCCCAGCCGGGAAAATCCGAGCTCATCTCGGGATGAGGGAGACGGGGTAACAAGACCCTCCGCATCATAGCGATCTAATGACGTGTAAGATCTCACCACAGTTCGGCACCAGCCACTCGTATGTTAGCAGCATTCGGCGTAGTGATCCTGAACAGAATATCAACAATCCTTAGAGCCTCTTGACATTCAACGAACCTGCCAGTCCGATCGAAGGCGATGTAGGGTTTTTTGGTGTTATTTGGCGCGCCGACTGCCTTCAGTCCCCAGCTTTCCAATAAATGTATACCCTCGTTCAGGGAGGACATCACGGAGGTTTCACCGTTTCGGGCGACCAATAACTTAGTGGGGTAACCCCAGCGGTAGGGCAACTGCGCCGAGCGAAGGGCCTCAGTGATGGGACGTAAATTCCATCTGCGTTGCAAGGTGGCCTGGGAGAGGTCCGGAAACACCGCCAGGTGACCATATTCTGGGCCTAGCACCGTCGGACTGCGTAAGGCCTTCAGGATTTCCTCACGCGGTTTGAAGTAGTGTAAGCGCAGTAACACATCACGAGGCGCTTTGGAAGGGGCAGAGGGAGGCTTCGGAAGACTGTGGATGCGGTCCATAAGGAGAGAGTCCGGCGTAGTGTCAGGTAGTAAATGGAGAAAAAAGTCCTGTACATAAGCGTGCAAGGATCGAGTATTTACCGACTCTGGCACCCCCCTCACCTTTAAGTTATGTCGCCGGGATCTGTCCTCCAGATCCGACAGCTTCAGAGCATACCCGTCTATTCGTTCCTCCAGCTCCTCGATCCTCGCCGCCATGTTGTTATGAGCATCGGATGTTTCAGACATCCTCTCCTCGAGTTTGGAGGTCCTGTCCCCGATGTCCCGGATATCTTTGCGTATATCAGCCGATATGGTGTCCAACCGGGTCATTAGTGTGGCCGAGAGGTCCCGTAACATACCCTCCATCCGGGTTGAGAAAGTCTCCAAATCCGTGTCCGCTCCAAGGCGCTGACTGCCAGAGGCTGAGGTCGGGGAGCCGGCGGCATCTTGTCTCTCCGCTCCGTCCCGCCTTTTAGAGTGTTTTGGGGTGAAAAAATCTGTGTGATCCGCCGTTTTTTTAACTTTGGTGGCGGCCATTCCAATCTCCTCGGTCAGGCCAGTAGTTGAGCAGCTCTCTGGTGAGATTTGCGTTAAGTTATCCGTTGAAAATCGCCGCGATCTTGCGGAGAGACACTAACACGCGTCCGCCATGTTAGGTCGTCGGCCACGCCCCCTAGGCACGATATTTGAAGGAATTTTTCATTTTTATTTTTAACCCTTATTATATGGAGAACTCACTGTTCCTTTAAAAACGTCTTCTTTTTTTTAAACTTTTTGTCCTTGTTTCCTCTCCCCCAGGGCACTACCCGGACCCCCATACACCTTTTATGGCAAATATCTTGCATATATGCCCTCTTGCAGGGCACTCTAAAAACCAAACTTTTGAGTCCATTGACTTGCATTGGGTTCGGTTCGTGTTCGCGTTCGAACTCGAACTTTTGAAATTGTTCGTTTTCGAGTGCGAACCGAACACGGGGGTGTTCGGCTCATCCCTGATCTCAACACCCAGTAAGCCAGTGATCATCTGCTGTAAAGGTATCCAGGTCTGCCCTTGCCCCTAGGTAGTCCTGCACCACATGGTGAAGACGCTGGCAATGGGTGCCTACATTTGACGTCCCTGGGCGTCGTAGACTAAAAAAATTTAAAAAGGCATCAGTCAAGCGGCCCCAGCCATCACCGCTCTTCCTCTGATCATCCGCAGCCTCAGAAGCACCTGTGTCATCACTTGTGTAACACCTTTCCAGGCACTGGTAGGCTACCAAGTGTCACTTTAGAGCGACCTCAAGTTGTTTCATCCTGTGCTTCCTCTGTGCGGGCAGGATGAGCTCTGCAACTTTACCCTTGTGTCGTGGATCAAGAAGACTTGCCAACCAGTAATGATCCCTCTCCTTGATAGCCCGAATCCTGGGGTCCTTTAGCAGGCTTTGCAGGATAAGGGAGCCCATGCAGTGTAGGTTGGAGGTGGCATTAGCTTCCGAGTCTTCCTGGTATTGAGGATGACCCCCATCGTGCACTTCCTCCTCCCAGCCACATACTAGTCCTTGTGCTTCTGGGCACACAAAACCCTCCCTTGAGGAATCCCCACCTTCAATGCCCCAACTACTGAAATATTCCTCCTCCTCATCCTGTCTGATCTGAGGACCCGCAGGAATGCTGTCTGCGTAAAGACTGGGGCCTTGAGCTAGGGAAGGCCTCCTCTTCCTCCTGCTGCTCTGCCTCTAGTGCCACATCTATAATTCCCCGCAGAGTGCGCTCCAGCAGGAACACTAAAGGAATTGTGTCACTGATGCATGCACTGTCCCTGCTCACCATCCTCGTTGCCTCCTCAAATGGTGACAGTACAGTGCATGCATCCTTGATCATCAGCCACTGCGGGGGGGGAATATACCAAGTTGACTTGAACCTGTCCTTGTGCCATACTCACACAGGTACTCATTGATGGCCCTCTGCTGCTTGTGCAGACGCTGCAGCATTGCTAATGTCGAGTTCCACCTTGTGGGCATGTCACAGATCAGAAGGTTTGTGGGAAGGTGGAATTCTCTTTGAATTTCTGCTAGGGAAACACTTGCTGGGAATGACCGTCTGAAGTGGCTGCAGACTTTTCTGGCCTGGCTGAGAAGCTGTGCCAGCCCTGGGTACCTGGTTAGGAAATGCTGTACCACCAGATTTAGGACGTGTGCTAGGCATGGTACATGCGTCAACTTACCCAGGCGTAGGGCGGAGAGAAGGTTGCTGCTATTATCACAGACGACCATTCCCAGCTGAAGCTGGCGTGGTGTTAACCATCTCTGCACCTGCCTCTGCAAAGCTGACAGAATTTCTGGCCCGGTGTGGCTCCTGTCCCCTAAATAAACCACCTCAAGCACAGTATGGCATCTTTTTGCTTGAGCCATTGCGTAGCCCCTGTCACACGTCGGTTTAACTGCCACTTCGCCAGAGACAAGGCACTTGCTGCCATTAAAGGCACAATATTTGGGTGCACTGTCACTGACGCCTATATTACCAGATTCATATCATTTTAATATTGGACCACAGGGTCCAACCCTGCACTCTTCCACAATACCACAGAGGGGTTACGTGTGGTCAGGTGCAAGGCTGTAGCCAATTACAAGCTTCAGGCCAGTGGAAAAGTGCATTGTGGGCGAACACGCAGAAATGTGTTTCAGAGTTTGCCGAACAGCCAAACGGGCGATGTTCGAATCGAACTCCGAACAGATCGAACCGAACGGCTCATCCCTAATCATGACTGACTCTTTACCCTTCGTCAAATCAATCATTGGAGCCATGATGGTGGCAAAATTGGGGATGAAGCCCGTGCTCCCAAGAAATGCCTTAATTTGCTTTTTAATTATAGGTTAGGGCCACTTCCCCTCGGGGGTAGATTATGCCGTCTTTTCTTTTGCTCTGTCAGTCAGGGGTATCTGCCAGTATCTCTTAGTCAGATCTAAAGTGGTTATGTATCGGGCCGTTCCAAGTCTGTCAATGAGCTCATCCACCCGAGGCATCGGGTAAGCATCAAATTTGGACACACTATTCAACTTTCTAAAATCATTACAAAATCTTATGTTTCCATCTGGCTTTGGAACCAGCACAATCGGACTTGACTAATCACTATGGGACTCTTCGATCACCCCCAATTCTAAAAAAAAATCCATTTCTGCCGAAACAGCTTTTCGTCTACCCTCGGGTGTTCTATGTGGCTTTATATTTACATGAACACCGGGTTCAGTAATGATGTCATGCTGAATGACTGTAGTCAATCCTGGCATTTCAGAGAAAAAGTCTGTATTTTTCTCAAACTCTTTTAACTCATTATGTTGAGCCACCGATAAGGTTTCAGCTATTGGGACCACAGGTGTGGAGGGGCCTGTGTCATTTGGAGGGGTTGGGAATAATCACCAGGGCTTCTCTGTCCCTCCATGGCTTTAAGAGGTTAATGTAAATTTGCTCGGGTTTCCTTCTCCCTGGCTGGTGAACTTTATAGTTTACCTCGCCTATTTTTTTCAATTATTTCATAGGGGCCTTGCCAGTTTGCCAGGAATTTACTCTCAACGGTTGGGACTAGGACTAGGACTCTATCCCCAGGGTCAAAGCTACGTACTTTGGCGCCCCGATTATAAACCCTCCTCTGTGCTTCCTGGGCTTGCTCCATATGTTCTCGCACCAGGGGCATGACAGCCGCAATTCTGTCCTGCATCATGGAGATATGCTCGATGACACTCCTATAGGGGGTTGTCTCACCCTCGCATGTTTCCTTGGTAATATCTAGAAGGCCTCTGGGATGCCTGCCATACAAGAGTTCAAAAGTTGAGTATCCTGTGGATGCCTGAGGTAACAACCAAATGGCAAACATTAGATACGGCAATAAGAAATCCCAATTCATCCCATCTTTGTCAACTACTTTTTTAACATGCTCTTAGACTAGGGGAGAGATTTAATAAGATGCTTGTCAGTTTGGGGGTGGTAGACAGACGTGCGCAAGTGTAAGATCTTGAACCGCCTACACAACTCCCGAGTTACTCTAGACATAAATGGCGTGCCCTGATCTGTTAAGATTTCCTTTACAATACCTACACAACTAAATATCTGAACAAGCTCCTTGGCAATAGTTTTAGCTGAGGTATTACGTAAGGGAATTGCTTCAGGATACCGCATAGCATAATCCAGTATTACTAGTATATACTGGTGCCCCAGGCAGACTCAACCACTGAACCCACCAGATCCATGCCAATTCTCTCAAAGGGTACCTCAATAATTGGCAAAGGTACCAGCGGACTACGAAAATGGGGTGAGGGTGCCGAATACTGACACTCTGGGCATGACTCACAGTATTCCTTTACATCTGCATGTAAACCTGGCCAAAAGAACCTCTGGCTTACACTCTCCTTGGTTTTCTCTATATACAGGTGTCCACCCATTATATGACCATGAGCAAAATCCAATACCATCCTGCGGTATGGTTTTGGGACTACTAATTGTTCCACCACATACTCCCCTTGCTATACCAGCTGATGAAGTAAATCCTTTTTTTTGGACCATGTAGGGGAAAGACATTCTTACGTCAGGATCAATGGGTTTTCCATCTATCATTTTTATGTTTTCCCTGGCTCTAGTCAGTGTGGAGTCCTTTATTTGTTCTGTACAGAAATCATCTTTCCTGACTTCTAAGTCAGGCATATCATCTGATCCACTTTTGGTACTAGAGCCAGGTACAACATCCTGTTCATTGTTCACACTCTCTGGGTCAGGTTCTACTTCCTCCTGTTCCCCAGCCATGAAAAAGTTAAAGCTAAGGCACCATCCCCCTTGGTGGGTCACCGGAGAGAAGGTCTCTTGCTGTACAGCCCCAATAATCAAAACAATAAATAAACTCCGGATACCGCAACATTAATTCAAGTGGATTTATTCCAAAACCAAGAGATAACGACGTTTCGACCACAACTGGTCTTTGTCAAGCCTAATTCAAAAATGTCATGAACAGGAAATAAATAGCATCACAGATCAATTAACAATCAATTATTGTAAACGGTCTGTGCATACTAACCCAGTGATTTAAAAACAAGTATGTCCATAAGCGGATTCTTTTATTAACACATTAATTCACATCATCTTAATTACAGAAAGAATCATTATTCATATATTAACCACAGTATATATCAGATCATGGACATGAGTTCGCCAATGTTCCCCAGCCATCACAGAAAGAGTGAAAGGCATAACCCCTTCATTAGACACACCCACAATATCTTCTTCCAAGTTACGATCAAAAGGTTCTGGACTAAGTTCCCTTTGTTCACCTCTAGGGGAAGCACAATCCACCTGAACCTTTTTTAGTTTCCCAAAGTCTCCAAAACTGTGGAAAATCCCTCCCACTATAGCTCTATGAAGCAGGGAGGGTACTACACCCACAGACTGTGTCACAGAGCCCCATGGAGTACCAATTTCCACTACAGCGGTCTGGCAATAACGTGTGTCACCATGCACACAAATAACCCCAATAGTGCTAGGGTGGTACCTGTTGAGGCTGATAAAGTCAGCTCTGACTACAGTTACCACACTACCAGAATCTAGCAGAGCCGTAACTGGCTTTCCATCAATGGAAAGAACACACATTTGTCTCTCAATCCATTCCTGACATGATGCAGTACACACCACTTGTGAAAAGAAAGACATGCATTTCCACATCCTAGCATTATCACATTGCAAAGGTTCATCTGTAAACGGACAATTAGCAGCAATATGTCCTAACCCATGGAAACGAGAAAATTTTATGGGATCTATTCTGTACCCAGTCCTGTAAATGGCCTCATGGTCCTTCCTGACCTACCCTGTCAGTCTTTAGGTCCAGAGCCTGTAGTCTCTTCACCTTTAGCAAATGTCTTAAGTCTCTCCTGTGCCCTTAACCCCTGGAACAGGCTTACCAGGTCCTCTGGGCAGGTGTCCTCTGGGTGAGACGGGACTCTCAAGTACGGGGTTACTTGGCAAGTCTGTTGCTGTGGTGTATCGCTCGATCATGTCTACTAGCTGGGTAACCGTTTTGGGGTCTCCATGGCTGACCCATTTCCTTAGGGAGGTAGGAAGAGCCCGCAAGTAACAGTCCATCGACACATGCTCCACTATCTCCGGTGGTGACAAATTTGACAATGTCTCAGGTTGGAGCCGTTTCCTGGTAAGGTGTATAAGATCAAACATTTGGGACCTTGGGTTTTTCAGCCTTATAGTTCCACCGATACACCCGCTGGACATGAACAGCAATGGTAACACCTAGTCTTGCCAGGATTTCAGCCTTAAATTCATCATAATTGTGACGGAATGGGTGTTGTCCGCCTGCGGGTGTGCTCCTATCTGCTCCTCCCACTGCGCTTACCGCCGGCCAAACTACCGAGTGGCGCGTCACTCGGCGTCTCGTGCGGCCTGGAGTGACCCCGGGGAAGGGTTGGCGGGCTGTGGAGAGGGACCCCTGCGGGAGATCAGCCCGACCACCGAGCGTCACGGCACTCGGCGTCTCGAGCAGCTGATCTACTAACCTTGGTGGAGATCGGATCGTCTGTGGAGCGGGCTGTTCGGATGGGAAACGTTTCGTCCGTTGAGCCGTTCGGATGGGAAACGTTTCGGATTTCCCTCGGAAGTGCAGCGCTTCGGTATACTGATGCGCAGAAGGCGCGCCGCGGCTTCGGTTCGGGAAGCGGAATCGAAACGTGGTCGAAGCACGTACGATGCACCTCTGTTCTGATCCGAGATACAGACACAGGGTAGCCGGATCGTACCTCGGGGTAACGTACCCTGGAGACCGCGCGGGATCTCAGCAGTACGATCGTCAATAAAGGACACCAGGCGGAGCTGTATGCACTAGATGAACTAACGTTTACTGGTAAATCACATATATTTATAAACATTCGTACAGAGTGAAACAATGGGAATCCCTGCCCGCCCACATGAGTCTCATTGGCCTTTGCTGGAAAAAGGTACCTGTGTCCCGATTCGTATTGGCTGTTCCGAATCGGGGTGGTGCCGATTCGTAACCGGAAGGTTCGAATCGGCCATTTTTCGATTAGACCGGATGGTCCTAATCGGCCATTTTACGATCCGATCAATTCGACCGGATCCACGAGGCACTGGGAAATGGCGGCGAGCAAAGCATACAATGGGGGTTTTAACATGCGTTTCACAGTTACACATACGGGGACACTTTTATTACATCACACAATAACCACATCTAATAAAATAAGCAAGGGGGATTCTGCTGGTGCAACGGCACCTAGGAGTCTATAGTGACCCAAATGTCACAAAGGACTGTCCCTGGCTGAGGGTCCTGGGCCATTCCGTGACAATAACCCTGAGCAATTTCCGGTTCCAAGTCATAGTAGGCTTTTTAGGGTTCACCTGTTAGGAATGGTGCAACCAGCCCCGCCCACTCCCATCTCTGCCAACCTTCTCATGTAGTAATCCTGTCGAAAGTAGTGAGGTAGGCTTCCACATCATCAGCAGCTGTCATCTTTTGCAGGTAATGGCTGGCACGCTTCACTTTTTGTTCCACAGGTATTGAAGCCACAGATCTACTCTTTAATTCCAGAAGGCTTTGAGCCACCTCCTTGAGTGCCTCTCGATCCGCTCGCTGGGCATCTCAGTCAGCTCGCTGGGCCTCCAGCATCTGCCGCTGAGCCTCTGCAAACTGGCGATTTGTCTCCTGCTGGACCGCAGTGGTTTGAAGCAAAGCTTTAACCACGTCCTCCATCATGCAACTTGCTCAGGGAAAGTGCCACCATTCTCCACCATATGTGGGGGTATAGCTCAAATGGAAGGTACACCATATTGCCAAAAGTATTCGCTCACCCATCCAAATAATCAGAATCAGGTATTCCAATAACTTCCATGGCCACAGGTGTAAAAAATCAAGCACCTATGCATGCAGACTGTTCTTACAAACATTTGTGAAAGAATGGGTCTCTCTCAGGAGCTCAGTGAATTCCAGCGTGGAACTGTGATAGGATGCCACCTGTGCAACGAATCCAGTCGTGAAATTTCCTTGCTTCTAAATATTCCACAATCAACTTTCAGCTGTATTCTAAGAACGTGGAAGTGTTTGGGAACGACAGCAACTCCGCCACAAAGTGGTAGGCCACGTAAACTGACGTAGCAGGGTCAGCGGATGCTGAGGCGCATAGTGCGAAGAGGTCGCCAACTTTCAGCAGAGTCAATCGCTACAGACCTCCAAACTTCATGTGGCCTTCAGATTAGCTCAAGAACACTGCACAGAGAGCTTCATGGAATGGTTTTCCATGGCCGACCAGCTGCATCCAAGCCATACATCACTAAGTGCAATGCAAAGCGTCGGATGCAGTGGTGTAAAGCACACTGCCACTGGACTCTAGAGCAGTGAAGACATGTTCTCTGGAGTGACAAATCATGTTTCTCCATCTGGCAATCTGATGGACGAGTCTGGGTTTGGCGGTTCCCAGGAGACCGGTACTTGTCTGACTGCACTGTGCCAAGTGTAAAGTTTAGAGGGGGGATTATTGTGTGGGGTTGTTTTTCAGGAGCTGGGCTTGGCCCCTTAGTTCCAGTGAAAGGAACTCTGAATGCTTCAGCATACCAAGACATTTTGGACAATTCCATGCTCCCAACTTTGTGGGAACAGTTTGGAGCTGGCCCCTTCCTCTTCCAACATGACTGTGCACCAGTGCACAAAGCAAGGTCCATAAAGACATGGATGACAGAGTCTGGTGTGGATGAACTTGACTGGCCTGCAGAGTCCTGACCTCAACCCGATAGAACACCTTTGAGATGAATTAGAGCGGAGACTGAGAGCCAAGCCTTCTTGTCCAACATCCTTCTTGTCCTCTCCTCCTGTTTCCAACCCCAACCCTCCCAGATTGTGAGTTCCTACGGGAATAGGACCCTCATCTCCTCCTGTACTGTTTGTCAAATGTTGATCAATGTATTGTAACCCTGTCTATACTGTGCTTATTGTACAGCGCTGCGGAATATGCTGGCGCTTTATAAATAAAGAATAATAATAATAATAATAATAACATCAGTGTGTGACCTCACAAATGCGCTTCTGGAAGAATGGTCGAAAATTCCCATAAATACACTCCTAAACCTTGTGGACAGCCTTCCCAGAAGATTTGAAGCTGTTATAGCTGCAAAGGGTGGACCGACGTCATATTGAACCCTATGGATTAGGAATGGGATGTCACTTAAATTCATATGCGAGTCAAGCAGGTGAGCGAATACTTTTGGCAATATAGTGTACCTTTCTGGAAAAAAGGTAGGCCAGGCAGCAAAAGTTCTTTAAATCTGTCCAGCAGACAGTCCTGGTCACCCCCCACCCACTGACATCCCCACCATATGTGTGAGGATATCAGTGGGCCAGTTAACACTAGGGATGAGCCGAACACCCCCGAGTTTGGTTCGCATTCAAACTCGAACTTTCCAAATGTTCGCATTCAAACTCGAACTCGAACTCAATACAAGTCAATGGGGCTGAAAATTTGATTTTTAGAGTGCCTTCCAAGAGGGCATATATGCTAGATATTTACCATAAAAGGTGTATGGGGGTCCGGGTAGTGCCCTGGGGGACAGGAAACAAGGACAAAAAGTTAAAAAAAAACGTTTTTAAAGGGACAGTGAGTTTTCCATGAAATAAAGGTTAAAAATAAATACGGAAAATTCCTTCAAATATCGTGCCTAGGAGGTCCCCATAACCTGCCCGGGAAGTGGCGGATTTCTAGAACGTATAGAAATACTTAAAAACAAAAAAAGGACGTTTCAAATTACGGTAAATGCTTTTCCTTTAATCTATCCATAAACAACTGCTTGGGGCGGCAGTCTGTATGAAAAGAGACATTTTCGGACACATAGAAAAAGTTTAGTGATTTTTTTTTGGCCAAATTATTGTGAAACTTATGCAGGCTTTGGATGAAAGTAACAATAGGTGCTTTAAAATTGGTCCTTTAGAGTCGGCAACAGTGCCGTCACACAGTAACCCCTCTGAGGATATGAATCTGATACAGGCGTCAGTGGCAGTGGACCCCAATATTGTGCTTTTGGTGCCAGGCCTGCAAGTGCTATCATACAGTAACCCCCCTGTAGTATTGTGGAAGAATGCAGGGGTGGACCTTGCAGTCCTATATTAAAAAGATATGCATCTGGTAAAGGCGTTAGTGCACCCAGATATTGTGCTTTTGGTGCCAAACTGCCAGGCCAGCAAGTGCCTTCACACCGTAACCCTTTTGTGATATTGTGGAAGAGTTCAGTGCTGGAGGTTTTGTGAATGCAGAAGACATCCCAATCTATTCCGTTATGTCAGCATCAGGGGATTGATAGCTGCTGATCCAGGACTGACTCATTTTTATAAATGTCAGCCGGTCTACAGAGTCGGTGGACAGACGCACTCTTTTGTCTGTGACATAACCTCCAGCGGCACTGAACGTCCTTTCAGAAAGCACGCTGGATGAAACCTAGTAGCTGCATAGCATATTGGCTAAGTTCTGGCCAGTGATCCAATCTCAACACCCAGTAAGCCAGTGGATCATCTGCTGGAAAGGTATCCAGGTCTGCCCTTGCCCCTAGGTAGTCCTGCACCATATGGTGAAGACGCTGGCAATGGGTGCCTACATTTGACGTCCCTGGGCGTCGTGGACTAAATAATTTTAAAAATGCATCAGTCAAGTGGCCCTGGCCTTCACCACTATTCCTCTGATCATCCGCAGCCTCAGAAGCACCTGTGTCAGCACTTGGTAACCTACCAGTGCCTGGAAAGGTGTTACACAAGTGTCGCTTTAGAGCGTCCAAGTTTTTTCATCCTGTGCTCCCTCTGTGCGGGCAGGATGAGCTCTGCAACTTTACCCTTGTATCGTGGATCAAGAAGGGTTGCCAACCATTAATGATCCCTCTCCTTGATAGCACGAATCCTGGGGTCCTTTAGCTGGCTTTGCATTATAAGGGAGCCCATGCAGCGTAGGTTGGAGGTGGCATTAGCTTCTGAGTCTTCCTGGTCAATGAGGATGACCGTATTGTGCACTTCCTCCTCCCAGCCACGCACTAGCCCTTCTGTTTCTGGGCACACAAAACCCTCCCTTGAGGAATCCCCACCTTCAATGCCACAACTACTTAAATAGTCCTCCTCCTCCTCATCCTCCTCCTGTCTGATCTGAGGAGGACCCGCTGGAATGCTGTCTGCAGAAAGACTGGGGCCTTGAGAGCTAGGGAAGGCCTCCTCTTCCTCCCGCTGCTTTGCCTCTAGAGCCACATCTATAATTCCCCGCAGAGTGTGCTCCAGCAGGAACACTAATGGAATTGTGTCACTGATGCATGCACTGTCCCTGCTCACCATCCTCGTTGCCTCCTCAAATGGTGACAGTACAGTGCATGCATCCTTGATCATCAGCCACTGCGGGGGGGAAATAAAAACAAGTTGACCTGAACCTGTCCTTGTGCCATACTCACACAGGTACCAGTTGATGGCCCTCTGCTGCTTGTGCAGACGCTGCAGCATTGCTAATGTCGAGGTCCACCTGGTGGGCATGTCACAGATCAGACGGTTTGTGGGAAGGTGGAATTCTCTTTGAACTTCTGCCAGGCGAACGCTTGCTGAGAATGACCCTCTGAAGTGGCTGCAGACTTTCTGGCCTGGCTGAGAAGCTCTGCAAGCCCAGGGTACTTGGTTAGGAAACGCTGTACCAGTAGATTTAGGACGTGTGCTAGGCATGGTACATGCGTCAATTTACCCTTGCGTAGGGCGGAGAGAAGGTTGCTGCCATTATCGCAGACGATCATTCCCAGCTCAAGCTGGCGTGGTGTTAACCATCTCTGCACCTGCCCCTGCAGAGCTGCCAAAATTTCTGGCCCGGTGTGGCTCCTGTCCCCTAAACAAACCAGCTCAAGCACAGTATGGCATCTTGTTGCTTGAGCCATTGCGTAGCCCCTGTCAGGTGTCGGTTTAACTGCCACTTCGCCAGAGACACAGGAGGAGGAGGAAGAGGGAGAGGTGGTGGTGGAGCAGACAGACCTCATACAAGCAGCTTTCTGGAGGCGTGGTGGATGAACAATCTCCAGCACAGAGCCCCATCTTGGATCCTTCCCAGCTGCAATCAGTTACCCAGTGTGCCGTGAAGGAGATGTAATGACCCTGTCCATGCTTGCTGGACCATGTGTCTAAAGTCACATGCCCCTTGCTGCTGACTGACTTTCCCAATGACTCGATAACATTGTCTTCCACTTGCTGGTATAGTGCTGGAATGGCCTTTTGTGAAAAGTAATGGCGTTTTGGAACCTGCCACTGTGGTACAGCACATTCAGCAAATTCACGGAAGGAAGCAGAGTCCACCAGCTGGAAAGGCAGCAGCTGCAATGCGAGTAATTTTGCTAAACTGGCATTTAGACGCTGTGCTTGGGGATGGTTGGGACTATATTTTTTCTTACACTGCAGCAGCTGGGGCAACGTAATCTGACTGCGTAAATCTTCAGCTGATGGGATGCTGTCACATTGTGAGGAAGGAGCTGGTACATCCATTACTGTAGCATCATCCCTGTCAGTGGAGGTTGTAGCAGGCAATGACATGGCAGGACATACAGTGGGGGTAGAGACAGATAAGGAGGAGGACCTACGCAAAGTTTTGCGCCAACGTGATGTGTGGCAGGAGGTCATATGTCATCTCAAGCACGTGGTACCCAAGCGTCCGGTGTCTTTCCCACGCTTAAGCCTCATCTGACATAGATTACAAATAGCAATGGTGGGGTCTGCTGCACATTTCTTAAAGAACTCCCAGACAGCAGAGTTCCTGCATGTGTGCTTTGAGACAACAGCTCTCTACACCGGAGCAGCTCTGACATCTGATGCCTTGGACTGGCTAGTGCTACGGTTGGTCATAGAGGATGTTGTGCCTCGTGTTTGCTGTGCCTCCTCCCATTCCTCCTCATCACCCCCTATCTCCTCGTCACTGGAGCCAACTTGGCAGTATGCTGCAGCTGCTGGGGCAACATGAGTGCCAGTTATTTGTGTGTCATCAATGGCACCCCCTTCCTCTAGGTTGATTTATACTCCTTTCCTCAACCTCAGAGATTGAATCAGAGCACTGTACTTGCTGCGCACCCTCAAGCAGCATGTCACTTTGTTAGAGTTCAAATGCGAACCGAACACGGGGGTGTTCGGCTCATCCCTAGCTGGCAGAGGACTCTGTAGTTGGGCACTGTAGTTGCTGCGCATCCTCAAGCAGCATGTCCCTGTCATTGTAGTGAAACAATTCAGCTGAGTCCTCCGTGTGTGATAGCGAGGCTACGGCCGGAGTAGCTGTGGACATGGAGGCTGCATTAGATGCTTTGGCAGCTGAGGTGGACTGTAAAGCACTACAAGCCTGGCTGGCAGAGGACTCGGAGGATGAGGATGGCCTGGTTAGCCAATCCACCAAATCCTCTGTATGTTGCTGCTGCTTAAGAAGACGGCCAGCACCAGTTAGAAAGGACAAGCGTGCCCCTGCAGAGGATGCACCACGTCCACCACGACCAGAGGCACAGCCTCCCGACACAGGGGCTGCTTTCCCTCTTATCTGTGTCTGGGAGCGTCTGCCTGTCCTTTTTGTTCTTTCAGACATGGTGAGTGATATATAGATTAAATATATACAGAACTCTGATTCAACTCTGGTATAAAGATTAAAGATTTCCAGAACTCTGGTATAACTCAGTGAGACACCCTGATAGCTAGCAGCCAGTGACAAGACACAGATTACAATTCCCAGAAATCACCTATAAATCAGTGAGACCCCCTGATGGGTGGCAGCCAGTGAGAACAAACAGATTATAACAATTCCCAAATGTTTTTGTAGAAATTTTTGACCCCAAAATACTTGCTGGGACTGAGCAAAAAGATTACAACAATTCCCTGATATTTGGTAGAAATGAGACCCCCCCAGACCGGCAGTAAGAACACACAACAACAATCTCCTATGAAATCTCCTCTCAAATGCGTGCAGAAGTGTTGCGTGGAAACCTTATATAGTGTGCTGCGGGACTTAGCTCTGTGAGCCCATGATTGGTCAAAATTTGCCCAATCAGGACTCTGAGCCGTGATTGGCATAGTGTTGAACCTGTCTTGCACCAGACCTGTTGTCAGGTGCAAGGCTGTAGCCAATTACGAGCTTCAGACCAGTGGAAAAGTGCATTGTGGTCCATTGTGGGCGAATACGCGGCGAGCACCCAGAAATGTTCGTAGTTCGCAAACAAACGAACAGGCTATGTTCGATGCAAACTCCAAACCGAACAGCTCATCCCTAGTTAACAAAAATGCAGTGCATGTGTCTTAATGCAGTGTGTGTGTTTAATGCAGGGTGTGTGTGTGTTTAATGCAGTGTATGTGTGTGTTTAATGCAGAGTGTGTGTGTTTAATGCAGAGTGTGTGTGTTTAATGCAGTGTGTGTGTGTTTAATGCAGAATGTGTGTGTTTAATGCAGAGTGTGTGTGTTTAATGCAGAGTGTGTGTGTTTAATGCAGAGTGTGTGTGTGCGTTTAATGCAGTGTGTGTGTGTGCGTTTAATGCAGTGTGTGCGTTTAATGCAGAGTGTGTAGATCTGCACAAACGACGGAGTCACCGGGTAAGCTTTATGAAGAACTGCTTTATTCTCCTGACATTCTGTGTGTGTGTGAGCCTCTGCTTCCTGTCTTCTAAGACTCTCACACTTCCTGTCTCCATCCCCCTGTCTCCACACAGCTATGTATATATGTGTAGCACTCACTCCCGGAGGAGCCGCTGAATTTGAACCTCGGGTCAGTCTCCCCGCACTAGGGAATAAATATACTCCAGCACCGTCGTGGATTTTATAAATTATATAGTTTACTGAATAAACTGGCATATAATGAGTAACACGGTATATGTATATATATTTACAGTACTTCGTAATGCGGGAAACGCGCAGCGGAAAAGAGAAAAATATATCTTTAACCCCCTTTGTGGTTGGGGAGTGAGTCCCGTACAGGTTATGTCCCAAAGAATGTATGTGTATGTGTGTATTGGTACCCGGGTACAATATTCAACTGGCCAGTGAATTATTTATGAGGTATCTTCGACTAGTCACGTTGGTGCCCTGTGGGTTTTGAAACAAACTGCAGCGTGCTTTAGATTTTCACAACGGCCTGGAAGGCCTCTCACCCATCCGCCAGATACTCTGTGCTCCGCTCGACCCAGGACGTCTCTCCATTCGATTTTGACTGGGGTTCTCTGTGTCACCGGATCCGATGTCTTGCTTGTCTGTATCTGCCACAAGATGTCCAGCTCACCGCCTGCACTCCCTGTTAGATCGATCTGCGGTTCTCCTAACTCGGGGTCCAGCCGGAACCAGCTTCTTGTCCTCAGACCTCACAGCTTGGTATAGACAGATCTCTGCAGGGTCACTGTCCCGATCCCCCAGCACCAGCGAGGTAGCCCCTGCGCTCTGGCCTGGTCACGATCCTTAACAGCTCTGCCTGCTTCCTTCTCCTTTCAGCTCCCAGCTCACTCTGAGCATGCTTTCCACGAGGCTGCTGATGCCTTTCCTTTCCTACACACCCACTTCCTGTCCTCACGCAAAGCATCATGGAAAATGTAGTTCAGTGCCTTCTGTGTTTGTCCAGCATAATCTTACCATGGTCTCTGTCTCCCTCTGGTGGCCATTGCAAGTAAATACAGCAGAACAGTCTTTTTTTAAACACAGTGCTACATATGCAACACACATATTCTACATCTTTCCCCTTTTAAAGAAAACATATATATAACATGCATGAAACTAGACCAGAGTGCAGCATAACAATGAACCATAAAAACATGTAACATTAAACACAAAATGCTGTAAGAAATCAGTATGTGATAAAGTTGTTAAACTTTGGGTTAGGTTTGCACATTCTTCCCGATCGAGTAACAACCAGTGGGGTTTCTGAATCTGAAACCTGTTGCCTGAAATCGTCATTATCTTGAAGTGGTGTATTACGTTCATCGTTTGGAGCAGGGACGTGCACTCAGGGGTGGCAGGGGAGGCGGAGCCTCCCTTGTCATACCAGTAAATTAATGAGCTCATTGTGTGTATTGTAATGACATGTGATGTGTGTGTATGTACATTTAAACTGTAAATAAATTGTTATTTATACTCATACTCACCTCTCCTCGCTCCCTCGTTGTGCTTTGTTTCTTCTCTGTCCGCTTTTTTTTTCTCCTGCAGCTTTCACTTTCTCAGTTTGCCGGCTGCTGTGTGTGTGTGTGTAATACACTACACAGACAGCAGGGGCAGCACTGAGCCAGCCTAGGCTACGCAATTTACGCAGCCCAACGCTACGCTAATTGCAGAGCTCAGGCTGGTACCAGGCAAGCTCGTCATTGCCTCCAGGCAATGACAGCAAATGAAGCTTGAGCCAATGGGAAAGCTCCATTGTCTCAAGCAAGTTTTTTTTTTTTTTTAAAAACCCACCATGGGAGGCAGTGCTCCATGGTTTGATTGACGCAGGACAGTCATGTGACTGTCCTCGTCAATCGTGGGGGGCGGGCAGGGAGATCACAGCAGTGTGACTGTGACAAACCCCCTCCAGAAAGTGCTGAGCGCATGTGTGTGTGATAAACACAGCACACATGCGCTCAGCACAGAGGGAGGGGGGGGTTTGTCACAGTCACACACTCTCAAGCTCCAGCAGCTCCTCCTACATCACCTGACCTCGTGCCAGCACAACAGAGACACGTGGGACAGGAAGCAGCCGACCTCTTCTCTCTTGGACAGCACAGCCAGTGAGGAGCTGTCTCAGGTAAGTAAGGAGCCCTCCCCTGCAGGAACCCTGTGACTCTGCTGGGGCAAATCCATGAGCTGGGGCACATCCATGAGCTGGGGCAAATCCATGCACTGGGGCACATCCATGAGCTGGGGCACATCCATGAGCTGGGGCAAATCCATGTGCTGGGGCAAATCCATGTGCTGGGGCACATCCATGAGCTGGGGCAAATCCATGTGCTGGGGCAAATCCATGTGCTGGGGCACATCCATGAGCTGGGGCACATCCATGAGCTGGGGCACATCCATGAGCTGGGGCAAATCCATGTGCTGGGGCAAATCCATGAGCTGGGGCAAATCCATGAGCTGGGGCACATCCATGAGCTGGGGCAAATCCATGTGCTGGGGCAAATCCATGTGCTGGGGCACATCCATGAGTTGCTGGGGCACATCCATGAGTTGCTGGGGCATATCCATGAGCTGCTGGGGCATATCCATGAGCTGGGGCATATCCATGAGCTGGGGCAAATCCATGTGCTGGGGCAAATCCAGGTGCTGGGGCAAATCCACGTGCTGGGGCAAATCCATGTGCTGGGGCAAATCCATGAGCTGGGGCATATCCCATATCCATGAGCTGGGGCATATCCATGTGCTGGGGCATATCCATGTGCTGGGGCAAATCCATGTGCTGGGGCAAATCCAGGTGCTGGGGCAAATCCACATGCTGGGGCAAATCCACGTGCTGGGGCAAATCCATGAGCTGGGGCATATCCCATATCCATGAGCTGGGGCATATCCATGAGCTGGGGCATATCCATGAGCTGGGGCAATATCAATGAGAGGAGCTGGGGCAGTATATCCATGAAAGGAGCTGGGGCAATATCCATGAGAAGAGCTGGGGCAGTATATCCATGAAAGGAGCTGGGGCAATATCCATGAAAGGAGCTGGGGCAAAATCCATGAGAGGAGCTGGGGCAATATCCATGAGAGCTGGGGCAATATCCTGTGTATATCTAGCTCTGATACAAGCCAGTACCTCACCAGCCACTGACCTCACCGCACATCACTGGTTTGGAGTGTCATTTGGCATCGTAGCAGATGGCCGTGCTTCAGGTTCTGAAGAGACCACAGGAGCAAATGAGGCAGGGATGGGACTGTATGATTCAGGGACTTGTAGGAGGTGAATGCGGTTTCTTACATAGGTCCTGCCATCAGAGTGGACAACATAGCTGTTGGGTTGGCGGGCCTTTCCATGAACCGTAGCCAGTTTGTCAAACCCATGGGAAGTCTCCATCTGTACCACCTGCCCTGGCTCCAGAGGTGAAAGACGCCTGGTCGACTTGTCATGGCTAGGGATGAGCTGTTCAGTTCGATCAGTTCGGAGTTCGCATTGAACATTGGCCGTTCGGCTGTTCGCGAACTCCGAACATTTCCACGTGTTCGCCGCATGTTCGCCCACAATGGACCACAATGCACTTTTCCACTGGCCTGAAGCTTGTAATTGGCTACAGCCTGCACCTGACCACAGTTTAGGTGGAAGACAGGTGCAAGACTATGCCAATCACGGCTCAGAGTCCTGATTGGGCAAATTTTGCCCAATCATGGGCTCACAGAGCTAAATCCCACAGCACACTATATAAGGCTTCACTCAGCCACAGCGCGTGTTTTTTGAGAGGAGATTGTTGTGTTAGTGTGTTCTCACTGCCAGCAACTATTGTGGGGGTCTCATTTCTACAAAATATCTGGGAATTGTTCTAATCTTTGTGTTCTCACTGCCAGCAGCTATTGTGGGGGTTTCATTCTAGAAGATACCTGGGAATTGTTGTAATCTGTGTGTTCTCACTGCCAGCAACTATTGTGGGGGTCTCATTTCTACAAAATATCTGGGAATTGTTCTAATCTTTGTGTTCTCACTGCCAGCAGCTATTGTGGGGGTTTCATTCTAGAAGATACCTGGGAATTGTTGTAATCTGTGTGTTCTCACTGCCAGCAACTATTGTGGGGGTCTCATTTCTACAAAATATCTGGGAATTGTTCTAATCTTTGTGTTCTCACTGCCAGCAGCTATTGTGGGGGTTTCACTTCTAGAAGATATATGGGAATTGTTGTAATCTGTGTGTTCTCACTGCCACCCATCAGGGGGTCTCACTGATTTATAGGAGGTTCCTGGGAATTGTAATCTGTGTCTTGTCACTGCCACCATCAGGGGGTCTCAGATTTGCAGCAGATATCTGGGAATTGTAATCTGTCTTGTCACTGTTGCCAGCTATCATGGGGTCCCATCAGGGGGGCTCTCTGATTTATAGGAGATTCCTGAGAAATGTAATTTGTGTCTTGTCACTGGCTGCCAGTTATCAGGGTGTCTCACTGAGTTATACCAGAGTTCTGGAAATCTTTAATCTAGATAACACAGTTAAATCCGAGTTCTGCATATCTCCAATTTTTATAACAGAATTGAATCAGAGTTATGTATATCTTTAATCTATATATCACTCACCATGTCAGAAAGACCAAAAAGGACAGGCAGACGCTCCCACACACAGATAAGAGGACAAGCCGCCTCTGTGTCGGGAGGCTGTGCCTCTGGTCATCGTGGACGTGCTGCATCCTCTGCAGGGGCACGCTTGTCCTTTCTAACTGGTGCTGGCCGTCTTAAGCAGCAGCAACATACAGAGGATTTGGGGATTGGCTAACCAGGCCATCCTCATCCTCTGAGTCCTCTTCCAGCCAGGCTTGTAGGGCTTTACAGTCCACCTCAGCTGCCAAAGCATCTAATGCAGCCTCCATGTCCACAGCTACTCCTGCCGTAGCCTCACTATCACACACAGGAGGAGTCAGCTGAATTGTTTGACTACAATGACACTGACATGCTGCTTGAGGATGTGCAGCAACTACAGTGCTCTAATTCAAACTCTGAGGTTGAGGAAGGGAGTATAATCAACCTAGAGGAAGGGGGTGCCAGTGACACACAAATAACTGGCACTCATGTTGCCCCAGTGCCTGATCGAACAGAGGAGTCAAGTGAGGAGGAGGAACAACAAACTCGAGGCACAACCTCCTCTATGACCAACCGTAGCCAGTCCAAGGCATCAGATGTCAGAGCTGCTCAGGTGCAAAGCGCTGTTGTCTCAAAGCACATATCCAGGAACTCTGGGAGTTCTTTAAGAAATGTGCAGCAGACCGCACCGTTACTATTTGTAATCTGTCAGATGAGGGTCTATGTCCTCCTCCTCCTCATCTGTCTCTACCCCCACTATACGTCCTGCCATGTCATTGCCTACAACCTCCACTGAGAGGGATGATGCTACAGTCAGGGCCGGCGCTAGTGTAAGGCGGCACAGGCAGCCGCCTTACTGTCCTGGCTTGCTGTCAGTGTGAGGGGCGGAAAAATTCTGTTTTTAAACTACCGGAAGCAGAGCTATGAATGATCTTCAGACATCAACCAGGGGCTCTCAAATCGATGCAGTGTGCCTGCCTGCCTCAGTCCCACATTCTAAACATGAGCAGGCACACTGCATAATTTGGCACCGCCCCCTCACGTGACACGCATAGCCAGGGCACGGGCACGCAGCAGCAGAAAAGCCTGGAGGACAAACCCCAAAGCTTAGGGTGCGGCCCTGCAGCAGAGTCAGCCTGCGTGCTTCCACTGTAGTGTGAAGGAGGACTGGGCAGAGAGGCCGAGAGAAGATTTTTAAAAGGTTTGAATAAACTGAAGGAGGGGAGAGGGTGTGTGTGTTTAATGTTCTGCTGGGGGGGTGTAATGTTTTGCTGGGGGAAAGTTTTTCTGGGGGTAATGTTTTGCTGGGGGGGTAATGTTCTGCTGGGGGTAATGTTTTGCTGGGGCGGTGTGTGTGTGTGTGTGTGTGTGTAATGTTCTGCTGGGGGGTGTAATGTTTTGCTGGGAGGGGTAATGTTCTGCTGGGAGGTGTAATGTTTTGCTGGTGGGGTAATGTTCTGCTGGGGGGTATAATGTTTTGCTGGGGGTAATGTTCTGCTTGCGGGTAATGTGCTGCTCGGGGGGGTGTAATGTTCTGCTCGGGGGATGTAATGTTTTGCTTGGAGGGGTAATGTTTTGCTGGGGCGGTGTGTGTGTGTGTGTAATGTTCTGCTGGGGGTTGTAATGTTTTGCTGGGAGGGGTAATGTTCTGCTATGGGGGTATAATGTTTTGCTGGGGGTGTGTGTGTAATGTTCTGCTGGGGGGTGTAATGTTTTGCTTGGGGTAATGTTTTGCTGGGGGGGTGTAATGTTCTGCTGGGGGGTGTAATGTTGTGCTGGGGTGTGTGTAATGTTCTGCATTACTGTGAGGTTTACTGCTGTGGAGCTCTGATACGCTCATACACACTGCACATTACTGTGAGTTTTATTGCTGTGGAGCTCAGTGATACTTTCATACACACAAACTGAACATTACTGTGAGGTTTATTGCTGTGGCGCTCTGTGATATGCTCATACACAGCGCACATTACTGTGAGTTTTATTGCTGTGGAGCTCTGTCATACGCTATCTGAAATGAATTTGGGGGGAGAGGGTGAAAGTAATTAAAGGGGAAAAATGAATTAAGGAGGAGTGAATTGAATTAGAGGACGAGGACCCTGCTGCCAGTCTGCTTCTGGAGACCTGGAGTCAGACAGCGGACCACAGCAACAGAGTGAGAGTGGTAGGTAGCAAGATCACAGGGAAACACTGGGAGTGGCAGGCAGTTTGAAATATGTGGGTATATTGACACAGCAAGACCAGGGGGCACCACCAGGCCACATTGCACATTTGTGCAGTGCCTGGTGCCCCTCCTATGCCACATTGGCATGGCAAAGGAGGGGAACACACACTCTGTAGATTGGCCCTGTGGCACAGGAGGGGCACCAGGCACAGCATAGATTGGCAATGCGTGAGGACACCAAACACTCCCGATTGGCATGGCACGGATTGGGTGGAGGGGGGCACCAAAACGAAACTTTGCCTGAGTAAACAAAAATGCTTGCACTGGCCCTGGCTACAGTAATGGGTGTACCAGGTTCTTCCTCACAATGTGACAGCATCCCATCAACTGAAGATTTACGCAGTCAGATTACGTTGCCCCAGCTGCTGCAGCGTAAGAAAAAATAGTCCCAACCATCCCCAAGCACAGCGTCTAAATGCCGGCTTAGCAAAATTACTCGCATTACAGCTGCTGCCTTTCCAACTGGTGGACTCTGCTTCCTTCTGTGAATTTGCTGCTTGTATGAGGTCTGTCTGCTCCACCACCACCTCTTCCTCTTCTTCCTCCTCCTCCTCCTCCTTCTCTGTCTCGGGCGAAGTGGCAGTTAAACCGACGCGTGACAGGGGCTACGCAATGGCTCAAGCAAAAAGATGGCATACTGTGCTTGAGCTGGTTTGTTTAGGGGACAGGAGCCACACCGGGCCAGAAATTCTGTCAGCTCTGCAGGGGCAGGTGCAGAGATGGTTAACACCACGCCAGCTTGAGCTGGGAATGGTCATCTGTGATAATGGCAGCAACCTTCTCTCCGCCCTACGCCAGGGTAAGTTGACGCATGTACCATGCTTAGCACACGTCCTAAATCTGGTGGTACAGCGTTTCCTAACCAGGTACCCAGGGCTGGCAGAGCTTCTCAGCCAGGCCAGAAAAGTCTGCAGCCACTTCAGACGGTCATTCCCAGCAAGTGTTCACCTCTCAGAAATTCAAAGAGAATTCACCTTCCCACAAACCGTCTGATCTGTGACATGCCCACCAGGTGGAAATCGACATTAGCAATGCTGCCGCGTCTGCACAAGCAGCAGAGGGCCATCAATGAGTACCTGTGTGAGTATGACACCAGGACAGGTTCAGGTCAACTTGGTTTTCCCCCCTCCGCAGTGGCTGATGATCAAGGATGCATGCACTGTACTGTCCCCATTTGAGGAGGCAATGAGGATGGTGAGCTGGGACAGTGCATGCATCAGTGACACAATTCCTTTAGTGTTCCTGCTGGAGCACACTCTGCGGGGAATTATAGATGTGGCACTAGAGACAGAGCAGCAGGAGGAAGAGGAGGCCTTCCCTAGCTCTCAAGGCCCCAGTCTTTCTGCAGACAGCATTCCTGTGGGTCCTCAGATCAGACAGGAGGAGGATGAGGAGGAATATTTAAGTAGTTGGGGCATTGAAGGTGGGGATTCCTCAAGGGAGGGTTTTGTGTGCCCAGAAACACAAGGACTAATACGTGGCTGGGAGGAGGAACTGCACGATGGGGTCATCCTCATTGACCAGGAAGACTTGGAAGCTAATGCCAACTCCAACCTACGCTGCATGGGCTCCCTTATCCTGCAAAGCCTGGTAAAGGAACCCAGGATTCGTGCTATCAAGAGAAGGATCATTACTGGTTGGCAAGCCTTCTTGATCCACGATACAAGGGTAAAGTTGCAGAGCTCATCCTGCCCACACAGAGGGAGCACAAGATGAAACAACTTGAGGATGCTCTAAAGTGACACTTATGTAACAACTTTCCAGGCACTGGTAGGTTACCAAGTGATGACAAAGGTGCTTCTGAAGCTGCGGATGATCAGAGGAAGAGCGGTGAAGGCCGGGGCCGCTTGACTGATGCCTTTTTAAAAAATTTTTAGTCCACGACGCCCAGGGACGTCAAATGTAGGCACCCATTTCCAGCATCTTCACCATATGGTGCAGGACTACCTAGGGGCAAGGGCAGACCTGGATACCTTTACAGCAGATGATCCACTGGCTTACTGGGTGTTGAGATTGGATCACTGGCCAGAACTTGGCCAATATGCTATGCAGCTAACTAGGTTGCCCTTCATCCAGCGTGCTTTCTGAAAGGACGTTCAATGCCGCTGGAGGTTTTGTCATAGACAAAAGAGTGCGTCTGTCCACCGACTCTGTAGACCGGCTTACATTTATAAAAATAAATCTGTCCTGGATCAGCAGCTATCAATCCCCTGATGCTGACGTAATGGAATAGATCGAGGATGTCTTCTGCATTCACAAAACCTCCACCACTGAACTCTTCCACAATACCACAAATGGGTTATAGTGTGAAGGCACTTGCTGCAGCCTGCCACCAAAGGCATAATATTTGGGTGCACGGATGCCTGTACCAGATACATATCATTTTAATATTGGACCGCATGGTCCAACCCTTCACTCTTCCACAATACCACAGAGGGGTTACGGTGTGACGGCACTGTTGCCGACACTAAAGGCCCAATTTTAAAGCACCTATTGTTACTTTCATCCAAAGCCTGCATAAGTTTCACCATAATTTAGCCAAAAAATCACTAAACTTGTTCTGCGCGTCCTAAAATGTCTCCTCTTTTCATACAGACTGCCGCCCCAAGCAGTTGTTTATGAATAGATTAAAGGAAAACCATTTACCGTAATTTGAAATGTCATTTTTTTGTTTTTAAATGTTTCTATACATCCTACAAATCCGCCACTTCACGGGCAGGTTATGGGGACGGCCTATGCATGATATTTGAAGGAATTTTTCATTTTTTTTCTTAACCTTTTATTTCATGGAAAACTCACTGTTCCTTTTAAAAATGTTTTTTTTTTTACTTTTTGTCCTGGTTTCCGGTCCCCCAGGGCACTACCCGGACCCCCATACACCTTTTTATGGCAAATATCTAGCATATATGCCCTCTTGGAGGGCACTCTAAAAATCAAACGTTCGGGTCCCATTGACTTACATTGAGTTTGGATCGTGTTCGAACTCAAACTTTTGAAATTGTTCGACTTCGAAGTCGAACCGAACACGGTGCGTTCGGCTCATCCCTAGCCCCCACCTCACACATGGGTATATTGCCCCCACCTCACACATGGGCACTCTAAAATTCGAACTTTCGAGTCCCATCGACTTGCATTGACTTTGGTTCGTGTTTGCGTTCGAACTCGAACTTTTGAAATTGTTCGAATGCGAACCGAACACGGGGGTGTTTGGCTCATCCCTATTTGTGAGTGTGGATGGAAGAATGGCAATGCCTCTGGGCAACGACATTGTTAAAAGGGGACTGGGTGCAGGGTGCACAGATGCAGCCCCAGTGAAAGTGGTTTCAGACACCAAGGTAGTCGCTAGGGATGCACAGAAATTTCGGCCACAGAAAATAATCGGCCAAAAATGGTGCTTTCGGTTTCGGCCAAAATGAAAAATTCAGCCTGAAAAAAATCGGGCGAAAATTTTCCATTTAAAATAGGGTCCTGGAGGCCCGGCTGAGCCAGGGGTACGCCTGAGCCCGGGTGCCAGCCGAGCTGCCTGCTCGGCCAGCAACCAGGCTCAGGCGAGCTCCCGGCTTGGCCTGGGCCTAGAGGCCCAGCCGAGCCTGAGGCTCGCCTCAGTCTGAAGGCCAGCCGAGCAGGGGACTCTGGCAGGCCTCCAGGCCCAGGTGATGGGTTTTGTTGGGGGGGTGGAGAGCATTGCACATACTCACCTACATCGGCCTAAGTCCTCCAGCGGTGACAGTCCTCCTTCATCCAGTGTCCTATCTCCGTTGGTCGCTGGTGTGATGTCATGTAAGCCTTTGACCCTGGGTCAAAGGCTTTCGTGACGTCATCCCGGCAACCTACACAGAGAGCGGACACTGGGTGCAGGAGGACTGCCACCGCTGGAGGACTCTGGGCCGATGTAGGTAAGTATGTGTAGGCAGCATGCTCACCTACATCCTCCTACTTCGGCCCTGAGCTCCAGTGGTGACAGTCCTGGAGGCCGGCCGAGCAGCTTGCCCGGCTGGCCTTCAGGATCAGGCGAGTCCCCGGCCCGGATGTTCCAGGCCCAGGTTCTCAGGTCTGATTTTCAGTTTCCGTGTCGGTTTTCGGCCAAACTAATCCTGAATTTTCGGTATAGGCTGGAAATTTCCATTACGGTGCACCACTAGTAGTCGCCAAAAGTGCAACACGTGTTACTGTGCCTCCAGCACTGCTTTTGGGAAATGGGTATTTGGGTAGAGACAGTGCAAACAGTGTTATTGAGAAATGTTCACCTGTGGTTCATTCGCCCACCATGCCGGGTAGCCTGATGCAAACCGACTCCTAGAGAGACTGGAAAAGTAAAAACTCGAATAAGTTGCTTTTACCTGGGAGAACAAACTGTACACGTAAACCCAAAGGATTACAGTTTGACGAACAGCCGCCAAAGACAAGCATGCCAAAATCAAGGATTTTATTCCAGAACCTGTCACAGAAGAGAGAAAAGCAAAGACCAGTCTTACCCATGGGACTACTCTCCAGAGCATGGAGAGCTGTCAAATCCAGTTAAGGCAACTAGTCTGAAAGAAAGACAAAGTGACCAGATACAGAGGAACTGTGAGAGAGACTTTATTCCGTCGGGGCCTACCTAAAAGACTATGATTTAATAGAGAAAAGCAAACAGAAAGCCTGCTCCACCTGCGCATACGTGGAGAAGTGGCATTTGACCAATAAAGCCAAGAAGATTGTGCAGCACAAAGATCAAATAGAGACTTTGTTCTGTCGAGCAACGGGACTGCTCCTGTAAAAGACAATGTGGAGAGGTGGCCTGTGACTAAAAAAGGCCAAAATGACTGCAGTGAACAAAGAACTGGCAATGGGCAGAAGAATAATTTAAGTGCAAGGAGAGAAGCCAATCACTACCCTGCAAAGGAGATTGCTCTTGGTGATACAGAGATGACAACATGCAGCAAAGTAAGCAGCAGCCCAAGAGTCGCACAATAAGCAGCGGACAAAAGACTATCAGGGTTATTCAGAGAGCGTGAAAAGCAGAAGAATGACTGGAGAATGATTGGAGAATGAAAAATTCTAGGTCAAAATAGCCAAACCAGAAAAATTCTCCCTTTCATCTCACTTTCCAAATCGGCTATTTTGACCTAGAATTTTTCGTTCTCCAGTCATTCTCCTGCTTTTCACGCTCTCTGAATAACCCTGTATGGATCAATAGAATGGACTACAGAGTTCTCAAATGAGAAAATTTGTGCACTGTCTCTGTTAGGAACATGGATTCTAGTGATTGTGGATGAATTGTGTCATAAATCATCATATTTAATTATATATTGAGGGCCACATTACATTCCTGACGTTAAAACGGGGGCGCTAGGGAGAAAAAACTGTGCCCGCAGTTTTCTCACTACCACCCCATTTTTTTTTCAACATAATTTATTGAATGCACATCATATCAAAGTACATCACTTGTATACAAACATTACCCTGCCTTAGTATAATAATTCATACTATCTTCCAAAAAGCACATCATAAGCATCCATTTTTTCTTTTTTAACATCACTAAAGAAATAGCGTAAAGAAAGAGAAAGAAAAATAAATAAATAAAAAATGGAGAAAGAGGCTCAGCCCAAGCCAGATAACAAAAATAACCCACATCTAATTATATAATATATATACATACGTATACACATCTATAATATTATAGACATATGTATAAATACAACCCAAAATAAAAAATATAAACCCGCAGCAGTCCTGACTCCAGCCATGGCCCCCAGGTTTTATTATACGAAGGTAATGTAAAGTGGACCAACGCAGTCAGCTCATCCATAACCCGGGTATCCCTAATTTTAGCACAGACTTTAGTCATCTTTGGTACTTGTGGCTGTCGCCAAACTTCTGCCACCGCTCGTCTAGCAGCCAATGTGATTTTGGCCATTAACCTATCCTCATGAAACGTAAACCCTGTGACCGGTCTGGAGAACAGGAATGCCCAAGGGTCCATAGGAACAGATTTATGCAATATTGACTGCAGCAAATCCCGTATTTCCCTCCAATATGATACCAGAAACGGACAGGTCCACCACATATGAAAAGAACCACGCATATCACATGACCTCCAACAGACATCTGGGATATTTGGGTTCATATGCGCTATTTTATCCGGGGTAACATACCATCGCATAATAGTCTTAATCGACTGTTCTTGTAAGGAGGCACATACAGACACCGAGCATGACCTTTCCCATATATCCAGCCAGTCTTCAGAGTCCAATGTTTCGCCTATATCTTTTTCCCATGCACGAATATACAATAATTCTCTCCAGTCCAACAACAATGTCAATTCTCTATATATAATAGATATAAGTCCCTTCGGATATGTGCAATTCTTACAAAGGCGCTCATAAAATGTTGGATTAGACACAGCTGCTGCTTGGACATGGGTCCCGTAGCAAAAGATTGTAATTGCCACAGATGCAAGAATGATAGCCCTCTCATTGAAGGGAATTCTTAATCGCAGGACAGGCTGTGCATAACAATGGGCGGTGTTCCCGACCTATCCATAACCATTAATGTGAAACAAATGGTAAGCGCCACACAACACGCCGTAACCACCCCAACTCCAATGCTACACCAGCAAACAGTGGTTTCCCCCACACCATAGAATATAAGAAAATAATGACGTATCTGGTAAGCGCAAATAAATTTGCTATGGAGTTTGGATGTCTCATACAAGTCCGTAGCTCATCATGTGATATAGGGAAGAAGCAAATACAAATATCATAGTGCAATATATATGATTGGCGATATATTCTATATAAATTCCACTCACAAGGGTAGAGCCCTATCACCGGCTCAGAGTGGAACCTCGCCTTTTGGGTGATTTTTCTTCCTCCTCGTTTACAGGTGACCCCACCTTACATATGTAGTATTCTTCAAGACCCCGTTATGGGTTATAATATACAGACAGGATACATATACATATAACACAGACATATACATTAATTATACCGCAGAGAATTACCGTATCCACAGAAATATCGGATCCGAAAAACCATTAGTAACTTTCACTCAAAATTAATAGACACTTTGAAACGAGGAGAACAGACGTTCCGAAAAACCCGAAAATTTCCGATATCACGAAAAAAAGTCGATACGAGAAATCGAGCCGATCCGATAACAGGAAAATTGCCGAAATCACGAAAAAAAGTTGATACGAAAAAAACAAGTCGAAAAGAAAATCGTCCGAAATGAAAAATAATCTGTGCACATCCCTAATGTTCGCGGCAGCGCTGAGTGGCGCCGCGAGCATCCACTCGATGGAGTCCATAGGACTCCATTGAGCCAGAGGCTGACGGTCACACGACCTGCCGAATCTCACCTCGCGATAGTGATAGGCAGGGGGAGACTGCTGACAGAGCCGCGGTCCTCGCCGCGGGATAGGAGGTGAGTATACGATAGACATGTGCATTCGTTTTAGTACTAAAACGATTTAGTCCGAATTTTGGGACAATTTAGTTTTCGTATGACTCAAGAGATACGAAACTGCTCAGTCCAAAAAACGAAAGAAACTAAAATAAAATGCATTACATTTTAGTTTCAGTCCTTTTTGTGATATTACATTGAGTGAAGAACAGCGCAACATCCAATGTTCTGCACCCTCCACATGCCAATGCAGTAGGATGTTCTATACAGAGAGGGACATTAATTAATTCAGGAGGATGTTGTATACATTATACAGAGAGGGGTATTAATTAATGCAGGTGGATGTTGTATAAATTATACAGAGAGGGGTATAAATTAATGCAGGAGGATGTTCTAAACATTATACAGAGAGGAGCCTTTCTTTTTTTTTTTTTTAGCCCTTTAAATCCAGTGGCTGTGAGCGCTGAGATCGGCTGCTTGTTATATTATCTCTCAGTACAATGTATCAGGCTCAGCTGTTACAGTAACTGACTGTAACAGCGCACAGAGTTTCAGTAAAACAAGGAAATAATATTGTTCTAACCTCTTATATATAAAAATATTGTTTGCTAGTTTTACTGAAACTCAGAGCGCTGTGATGAGCAGCAGTCAGTTACTGTAACAGCTTTGCCTGAAACGGGGCAGTATTACAATGTTGGTGCTAACTTAACCAGAGCTGTTGTAAACTGAAAACCTCCATAGGCTATAATGGCTCTGGGAAGTTTACAACAGCTCTGGTTAAGTTAGCACCAACTATGTAATATGGCCCACATTGTGCTGAGAGTGAGATACTGTAACAAGCAGCGATCTCAGGCATCTGAGGAGCCACTACAATAGTAATTGTATCCACTGGTTTTCGGATGAATGAAATTAGTTTTCATACCAAAGAACTGAAAACGAATTTCTTTAGCAACTAAATTGCATTTTAGGACTAATCCATTAGTTCAAGTATACGATTTGTTTTTTTATTTTTTTGGCTGGTATTAACGGATTCTGCAGGTGAATACTCACGCAGGTGAACGCTAACATTAGCAAAAAGATTGTAATGTGGCCCTGAGTGTTATATCAAAGAGGGAACACTAGGGGCAGTGTGAGGCATGTTGCCCTGTGTGCATAGCTGACATCATTAAGCCAGCCTACTCTAGAGTGGTTACCTCATGGTTACTCCCACTGGGAAAAAAGGTATATACATTGTTGGTGGGAGGGACGCCACTCTGGCGGGGGGAGACAAGGCTCTAGTCCAACCTTGTTTAGATTCAACCTGGAGTTCCAGGAAGAGATCAGCCTTTTTGTGATTTGGCTTGGACCTGAAAGCACATGGCTTGCCATGTGCTGTGCATTTCTGGATTTGGTAAATGATTGTTGCTCTTGTTGATCTCTTTGTACTTCACTTTACCTATGCTGAGTTTTTGTGTTATTGCAGTGTCCAGGGTTTAGTTTAATAATGTTTTATGTTTCTGTTTATCCTTTTTATTTTTAAGTAAAACCTTTATACCCATCACTGTATGTTTGTGTCGTCACTCGCTACTCAATCTCCCTGCGCCACCTCTCTGCCGCATGCACCCGGCTGGCCAGCCCGCACAGTCGCAGCTCTGTAATCTTGCGGCCGCATGCTCCTCAAGCGGTCCTTGGGAGGGAGGCTCCGACAGGCTGCCCTCTACAGTGCCTGATTAGAGGGCCTCGTCTGCCTGATGTTTTAGCAACAAGAATGTTTTATCCCATAGACTTCAATGTTAAAAATATTCCCGTTTTAATTCAATATCTAATAAACCATTGCTTATAATATTCTGCAGTAAAGAGTCTCTTTATTGTTAGATTATTTAAGATTTTGTAAGCATTTTTTTTTCAAACTTTTGGCGAACATCCCAAAAAATTCGAAGTTCGCAAACTTTCGAACGGCAAATGTTCGAATCAAACTTCGAACTGATCAAACCGTACAGCTCATCCCTAAACCTGAGGCGCATTCAGTTCCTCAGTAACTGCTGAATTGCTACCTTGCAGCAGTTCAGTTTGCTGCAGCAGTCTCACTGAACGCTTTGGCTGTGCATATTGAAGCAAAAGGGCGGAGGATTGCTTAATGAAAGGTGCTGTTTCTGCAAAATCCACTTTTGTCCATTTTATCACCACTTTAGTGTTAATGTTTACCATGTTCCTTTAAATATTTGGGGTTTTGGTCCACCAAAACGTCAAACTGAACATTTCCTTAATGGATTATTTGCTGTGTGGAGGTGGCCATTTTTCCCATGTCACACTCAGTTAACCCGCAGCACCTCTCGACTTGGCTGCAAGCGCCAAGTTAACAGTGCTGAGCACTGAGCTTCAGCACAGCGTTCAGTGCCAAATTGCTAACTTAGCACTTGCTGAGGAACTGAATGCGCCTCTGGACATTTAGGTCGATAAGGTCAGGGAAATATTAATTTGATCTTATGCTGCCTATTTGTGAGGTGGTCATACTAGGGAGACCACAGCTACAGACAAGTAATAGGTGATAAGCGAATATGTGTCATGGAAGAGAGAACATAACGTGTAATCATTACCCTCCAGAGTGGTACACCCTCCACATATCAACTAGGCTCACTCTCTCTGCAAAGAAAGATTGCAATTTGTCCTTAGCAGAATAGGGCAGCTCCTTGCAATCTCCACCAAAGCCAGAGTAATCAAGAGTAGGACACACACTTCTGCATTATTATTATTATTTAGTAACGCGCAAACACATTCCACAGCGCTGTAGAAAAGGTGCAATGGCTAAAGACAGGACAATTCTGCAATACAAACAGGAGGCAGGTCAGTATTCCTGCCAGTAGATACAGGAGGACATGAGGGCCCTTTTCTCGTGGGAATTTACAATCTCGATGTGTGAGGGGATTAGAAACAGAAGGTGGAGAATTGCATTGCAATCCCCTACAATTACTAGCATGCTCCCTAGTAAAAGTTTCAAGGTCTGCTGAGAAAGTGCATTCAGGGTGGTTTGGGGTATAATTTCAGTGGAGGCTCATCCATTGGGGTAGAGCCCCACCAGCTTTTTTTCTTATGCGTTGGGAATAAATACAGTTCAATCAAAAATAATAATAATTTGTAAACTCAAGTCTAGCACTGTTTCCTGGAGGGCAGTGGGTATTCAGGTGTTCACAGCAACAGCAAGTATGCATGCACAAATATGTTAAATACAAAAGATAGAAAAAAAAACAGAATCCTTTTGTATTCCAAAAGAAAAGCGAGTGTTGGATGTGTAAATGTGCTTGATATCGCTTGTGTTTCCAGAGCTAATGTAGGTACAAAGCCCTATTTATATGACCATATAGCAATTCTTCTAAAACTTTTTGTGTTTTGTAACAGGTATTGGATACACCTCTTTGGTCATAATTGCCTACTTCATTATCTATTATATTGTTATCCTTGCGTGGGCACTATTTTACTTCATCAGCTCCTTCACAACTGATCTTCCATGGGCCTCCTGCAACCACACCTGGAATACAGGTATACTGGCATGATTGAAAGAGGAGAAATGGTCTACGGGTTGTGTGACGGTACTCGGTACCCAGCATGTGTATCTCCATGCAACAGGTTCATTGCCAATCTCCTGAAGTATTGATTTTGACTCCATCCCACAAAGCCAAAAGTCGGAGCTCATTGTACAGTTAAAACAGAGACTTAAAACTGCTTTGTTTGGGCATACAATATATACACACACGGGGCACACCCAGGGATGGAACCGGAGAACCAATGGGACAACACACAGATTTTTTTTGGGGGGGTTTTCCCGGTTCGGCTCGTTCGGGTTTTTAAAATTTTCGTTTCGGATCGTTTCGGACGATTTTCATTTCGGCTCGTTTTTCGTATCGACTTTTTTTCGTGATATCAGAAATTTTGGGGTTTTTCAGATCGTCTATTCTATTCGTTTCAAAAATTAACAAAACTATTTAACAAACGCAAAACTTACCCAAATGGTCTGACTTTAAAAATAAAAACCAGAACAAAAGGTTTTAAAACGGAAAAAAAAGCAGAACAATATTATCTGAAATGAAAAAAAAATCAGAACAAATAAAATGATTTAAAAAAAATAAAAATAAAAATGAATGCAGCATATGAATCCGCACACTGCTGGGAAGCGCCTCTCTGCGGTATAATTAATGCAGCATATGAATCCATACACTGCTGGGAAGCGCCTCTCTGCGGTATAATTAATGCTGCATATGAATCACACACTGCTGGGAACAAGCGCCTCTCTGCAGTATAATTAATGCAGCATATGAATCCACACACTGCTGGGAACAAGCGCCTCTCTGCGGTATAATTAATGCAGCATATGAATCCACACACTGCTGGGAACAAGCGCCTCTCTGCGGTACAATTAATGTGTTATATGTATATGTATCCTGTCTGTATATTATAATTTACAATTCCACACACTGCTGGGAACAAGCGTAAGTCTGCCGTTAAACACATCAGGAGTCTGATTGTCTGTTGTCCATTACCAAATGAATAAAGGTATTTTAATATATATATATTGGTCAGTACCGATATCAATCTGTTTTACAGACTTCGTTTTCAAATATACAACGACTTTGTGTCCGGGGTTGATGTCCCCTATCGGTATTATTTTGGATCTGCTTTTTACAAGTCCAGCTGGTCTTTTAAACCCCCTTTTTCATTGATTTTCTAAAGATCAGCACCCTGGAAAGCAACAACTTGTTGCTATCCAGCGTCCTGATCTTTAGAAAATCAGACTGCTGATGTGTTTAACGGCAGACTTACTCTATCCAAAGTCCCGATGTGAAAAAAAATAGACTTCATCTATTTTTTTTTTCACATCGGGACCTCGGATAAAGTTCTGGAGTTAACCCCTAGCTGCCATCAATGGTGGAGATAGGGGGTTCCAATGAACCCCTTATTTCCCGATGCGTGGCAGCTAGGGGTTAATGTCTGGTATCGTTGGATCGGCCAGAGCATGGCCTTTCCAACCATAGCAAATATGACCATGATAAAAGGTAAGATAAAAAAATAAAGTAAATAAAAAAATATTAAAAAATAAATTTTTAAAAAAATAAACAGTTTTGTTTTTTGTTTTTGTTAATGCAGCAATTTTATTCCCATTTCAATTATAATGTGAACAATGACGCTGCACTAATGATTTTTGCATGGGGTGCGTTTGTTAAAAATCGTGTAATTTTCCCCTAAAAAATGTATGTAACAAGTCCCCCATTTCTAATTTTTTTAACAAGCGTAACTCATAGAAATATAACCGTAAACGCTTGCATGTTAAAATGTGAAAAAAACCCACTTTACTCCTTGTAAATTATTGAAAATTCTAATTTTATTGCATTGTAAATTATAATATACAGACAGGATACATATACATATAACACATTAATTATACCGCAGAGAGGCACTTCCCCGCAGTGTGTGGATTCATATGCTGCATTAATTATTATACCACAGAGAGGCGCTTGTATCCAGCAGTGTGTGGATTCATATGCTGCATTAATTATACCGCAGAGAGGTGCTTGTTCCCAGCAGTGTGTGGATTCATATGCTGCACTAATTATACCGCAGCGAGGCGCTTCCCAGCAGTGTGTGGAGTCATATGCTGAATTAATTATACCGCAGAGAGGCGCTTCCCAGCAGTGTGCGGTTTTATATGCTGCATTATTTTTTTTATTTTTTTTTTCATTTTAAATAATTTTATTCTGTTTTTTTTTTTCGTTTCTGATAATTTTGTTCTGCTTTTTTTCCTTTTTAAAACCTTTAATGTTTTTTTTTAAAGTCAGACCACTTGGGTCAGTATTTTTGCGTTTTTTAAATCGTGTTGTTCATTTTTGTTCCTTTCATACCATTTTAATATGATTAAATATTCATAAGAAAATGCATATTCATAAGAAAAAAAGGATCTTTGCTTAATAAAAAACAATAGAATCGGCAGAATTACCATATCGACAGAAATATCGGATCATTGGAAACGATATGAAATTACGGAATCAGCAATGGAGCCGAAAAATACGATGTCCGAAATGGAAGCAAAATCACAAATGGAATGAAAATTACTTGCGATTTTACAAATTTCACGTCCATACGAAATAACGAAATTATTTTGTTTCGTATCGGAAATTATTTCGTATCGACCGATTTCGGATCTGAGCCGATTCGGAAAATCGGGCGAATCCGAGGCACCGAATCGGCCCAATTCGTGAAAAAAATGAATCGGGCCGAATCCAAACGCACATCCCTAATCTAGGCAAGCATAGGAAAGGAGCTGTGAATTCTCAGTCTGTTGAGGTACTTGGGTCTGTACAAATTTTTTTAAGAAAGTACTAGATGACATCTTGCAAAAAAAAACAAACCATTAGTTCTTATAATATTTAACATTCAGATAAAAGCTGCTTGATCCAAGAAGAAATCTGACAGCCATTCTGGGTTCAAGAAAGATTTTTTCCAGTATGTTGCATATTTGGACTGTTTTGTTTTGTTTCCCTTTATTTGGATCAGAAGCAATAGCTAATTGTGTTAAAGGCTCAACTCGATGGACGCACATCTTTTTTTAGCCTATGCAGCTATGTAAAACAGACAACACTGGCACCCTGTACCTACAAGTGGCACAGGGTGACTTTGACATAGGAAAGGGCTGGTGAATAACAAAAAAAAATCTGACACACAGGACCTGCAGTCCCAAACGTCTGAAATGTAATTTCAGATTAATTTAGTAGCATGTGTAGTCCCAAGTGACTACGACACAGGATAAATAATTTAAAGAGGGGTTGAAACACAAGCTAGTAGTGTTACATTACAGCATAAAGGGACTATAACATTACATAATGCCAAAGGACTATAATTTTGATGGCAAACAGTTGTATGCTAAATGTTAATTATACAGTTGTTGACACTCTTAATTTCACCACAAGCATTGTGAAGTGAACAGACTATATATATTTAAAATAGCACTTTTTTTTTTTTTTTTACTTAACATTCTCTCAGCTCTACTCTAGTTCTAGCAGATAATTTATTTAAATGTAGCCAATTGACTGTACACCAGAGGCAGAGTACCAACAAAAATAAAAGCTAATTCTGCACATCCCATAATTAATAATAGGTTTCCAAGTTGCTTATGAGATAGATATGTGGCAAAACCATGATTTCTATATTCAGTCTCTAGCTTAACCTTCCGACACACATTTTGTTGTCCTAACCGTTCATACAGGTGAAACTCGAAAAATTAGAATATCGTGTGAAAAGTTCATTTATTTCAGTAATGCTACTTAAAAGGTGAAACTAATATATGAGATAGACACACTACATGCAAAGCAAGATAGTTCAAGCCGTGATTTGTCATAATTGTGATGAATATGGCTTACAGCTCATGA
Organism: Leptobrachium leishanense; assembly: GCA_009667805.1. Classification (NCBI taxonomy): domain Eukaryota; kingdom Metazoa; phylum Chordata; class Amphibia; order Anura; family Megophryidae; genus Leptobrachium; species Leptobrachium leishanense. The sequence continues at coordinate 6,238 of RXON01003973.1, read as the reverse complement.
AAACCCCAAATCCACAATCTCAGAAAATTAGAATATTGTGAAAAGGTGCAATATTCTATTCTCAAAGTGTCCAATCTAAACAGCTAATTCAGCCATAACACCTCCAAAGGGTTCCTGAGCCTTTAAATGGTCTCTCAGTCTGGTAGGAATCACAATCATGGGAAAGACTGCTGAACTGACAGTTGTGCAGAAAACCATCATTGACACCCTCCATAAGGAGGGAAAGCCTCAAAAGGTAATTGCAAAAGAAGTTGGATGTTCCCAAAGTGCTGTATCAAAGCACATTAATAGAAAGTTACGTGGAAGGGAAAAGTGTGGAAGAAAAAGGTGCACAAGCAGCAGGGATGACCACAGCCTGGAGAGGATTGTCAGGAAAAGGCCATTTAAAAGTGTTGGGGACTTTCACAAGTAGTAGACTGAGGCTGGAGTCAGTGCATCAAGAGTAGGGATGAGCTGTTCGGGTTCGGACGGTTCGGAGTTCGACCTGAACTTTGGCAGTTCGAAAGTTCGCGAATTTCGAACTTTTTGGGCGTGTTCGGTTCGGGTTCGAAAAAAAATAATTTTTTTTAAAAAAAGTATAGAAAATGCTTAAACAAATACTAAAAAATCTAGAAATAAAGAGACTCTTTACTGCAGAATATTATAAGCAACGGTTTATTAGATATTGAATTAAAAAACTAATGTGTACGTGGAAAGATTATCAACTCTAAATGACCTCTGTTCACAAACGGGCATAACACCAGGTGTTTTTAGTCTGGTAATCAATTTGATACATTGTACAATATACTGAGGGTGGGGTGGTGTCTGCTTCTGATTGAGAGTTGAGAATTAATTTCCCTAAAACATCCTAATATGCTGCATTTAACTGGTGTTTGAAAAAAATCTAAAAATGTTATTTTTCACCTCGGGATTAAACATTCACAGGGTTATTCAGAGAGCGGTGAAAAGCAGGAGAATAACTGGAGAAGTGAAAATTCTAGGTCAAAATAGCCGAACCAGAAAAATTCTCCCATTTATCTCACTTTCCAAATCGGCTATTTGGTCTAGATTGTTCTCTTCTCTTGCCAGTTCTCCTGGCTTTCACCTCTCTCTGAGGGTTGTTCAGAGAAAGGTGAAAACCAGGAGAATGGCAGGAAAAGAGAACAATCTGGACCAAATAGCCGATTTGGAAAGTGAGATAAGGCTAGGGTCAGACTAACGCATTTTTCGCAGCGACCGTCAAAAAGTGCGTCCGAACGCATTGCCGTATTTTTTCACGGATTGCGTGAAAACAGTCATACGATGAGCATTTTTATGCGTGATTTTTTACAGATCAAAACCAGGAAACTTTGGGTGTCTGGACGTTATGTTGGCCGGACATGAGCAGGGTCTGATGTCTCCAAATCACGCACACATGCCGCTAGTGGACGCAGCGCACTCTGTACATCCGTACTAGCGGTTCTGCGTTCTCGAAAAAATGCGTTCATTTTCCACTTGCGTTGCGCAGCCGGACTTTCGTGCGACCGTACTTCGTATATTGGCCGTCATTGCCCGTCATTTGCTGCTAGTGTGGCCGTGATTAAGTGCGCCTAAACGCACGTTAAAAATTCGCTAGTCTGACCCTAGCCTAAATGGGAGAATTTTTCTGGTTTGGCTATTTTGACCTAGAATTTTCCATTCTCCAGTCATTCTTCTGCTCTTCACCGCCAAAAAATCAGTAAACTTTTTCTGCGTGTCCGAAAATGTCTCCTTTTCATACAGACTGCCGCCCCAAGCAGTTGTTTATGGATAGATTAAAGGAAAAGCATTTACCCTAATTTGAAATGTCATTTTTTGGTTTTTACATATTTCTATACATCCTAGAAATCCGCCACTTCACGGGCAGGTTATGGGGACCTCCTAGGCACGATATTTGAAGGAATTTTTCATTTTTATTTTTAACCCTTATTTCATGGAAAACTCACTGTCTCTTTTTAAAACGTTTTTTTTTAAACTTTTTGTCCTTGTTTCCTGTCCCCCAGGGCACTACCCGGACCCCCATACACCTTTTTATGGCAAATATGTAGCATATATGCCCTCTTAGAGGGCACGCCAAAAAACCCGAATTTTCAGCCCTATTGACTTGCATGGGGGTTCGGGTTCGGTCCCGAACAAATGGGAAGTTCGGGTTCGGGCTCGAACCGAACTCGGGGAGTGTTCGGCTCATCCCTAATCAAGAGCCATCACACACAGACGGATCCTGGACATGGACTTCAAATGTCATATTCCTCTTGTCAAGCTGCTCCTGAACAACGTCAGAAGCGTCTTACCTGGGCTAAAGAAAAACAGACCTGGTCTGTTGCTCAGTGTTCCAAAGTCCTCTTTTCTGTTGAGAGCAACTTTTGCATCTCCTTTGGAAACCAAGGAGCCAGAGTATGGAGGAAGAATGGAGAGGCACACACTGCAAGATGCTTGAAGTCCAGTGTGAAGTTTCCACAGTCTGTGTTGATTTGGGGAGCCATGCCATCTGCTGGTGTTGGTCCACTGTGCTTCATTAAGTCCAGGGTCAATGCAGCCGTCTACCAGGAGATTTTGGAGCACTTCATGCTTCCTTCCGCAGACGAGCTTTATGGGGATGCTGACTTCATTTTCCAGCAGAACTTGACACCTGCCCACACTGCCAAAAGCACCAAAAGCTGGTTCAATGACCATGGGATTACTGTGCTTCATTGGCCAGCAAACTCTCCTGACCTGAACCCCATAGAGAATCTATGGGACATTGCCAAGAGAAAGATGAGAGACATGAGACCGAACAATGCAGAAGAGCTGAAGGCCGCTATTGAAGCATCCTGGTCTTCCATAACACCTCAGCAGTGCCACAGGTTGATAGCTTCCATGCCACGCCGCATTGAGGCAGTAATTGCTGCAAAAGAGGCCCAAACCAAGTACTGAGTACATATGCATGCTTACACTTTTCAGAGGTCTGATATTGTTCTATGTACAATCCTTGTTTTATTGATTGCATGTAATATTCTAATTTTCTGAGATTGTGGATTTGGGGTTTTCATGAGCTGTAAGCCATAATCATCACAATTATGACAAATCACAGCTTGAACTATCTCATATATTAGTTTCACCTTTTAAGTTGCATTACTGAAATAAATGAACTTTTGCACGATATTCTAATTTTTCGAGTTTCACCTGTATAGTTAATATTTCCTTTGTGTTATGATGTGTTGTATAGATCATAAATGCAACTTTCAGTTGTTCTTTTGTACTTCACAATTTGTGACCATAGGGGACGATGTTTTCATGTACTCATCTCTTAACCTCAAGTATTTACTAAAACTCCTTTTTACTTTTATGTTTTTTTTTTATTAGGTAACTGTGTTGATGTCATTAGGAAATCAGAAAACTGGACAATTTCTCTAAACTCTACATCTCCAGTTGTGGAATTCTGGGAGTATGTTATCAATTTGCTTCTAGTAGATATGATAATTAATCATATTGTATTGAATGTGATACCATTATATGCAGACACCAAGGTAGATCACTCTCTTATCATTATATTTTCCCTATAATCAACACACAATATCCTCTCTTCTACCATCTGCTTTAACTCTTCGCAGACGAACTCCTAAGGGCCTTTTTACATTCCTTACCTCTCATTACTTTTGCTTTATAATTATATAATACATGTCCGTTTAAACAAATTAAAGCTCACTGAAATAATAACCTGATTTTTAGAAACAGAGTTTTAGGTCTATCTGATGGAATTGAGGACCTTGGCACTATTCGTTGGGAGCTGGCGATGCTACTGCTGCTGGCCTGGATAATCTGTTACTTATGTATCCGGAAAGGGGTGAAATCAACTGGAAAGGTAAGGTTTGATAGTTGGCCTTTTAATTACACAAAGATATGATGCGTTGGGATGAAATTATAATTGCTGTAAATTTCTGTGTGTGTGTGACTGTGTGTGTGACTGTGTGTGTGTGACTGTGACTGTGTGTGTGACTGTGTGTGGATGTGTGGGACTGTATGTGTCTGTGTGTGATTGTATGTGTCTGTGCGTTTTGTGACTGTGTGTCTGTGGATGTGTTTGACAATGGGTTCAGGACATGTGGCTCAATGATACGCTCATACACACTGCTCATTACTGTGAGTTTTATTGCTGTGCAGCTCTGTGATACGCTCATACACACCGCACATTACTGTGTTTTAACCACTTCAATGCTGAGGACGCGCTCAGCACGTCCTCAGCATTCCCGCTGGTATGCGGAGGACGCGCTGAGCGCGTCCTCCCATTGGGGTAAGAGTTCGGCCGGGTTCCGGCCGATCGCTGGCCCCCCCGGTGCGGGCTGACATCCTCGATGTCAGCCCGGCATCCGGGACCGCAGCCGCCGGAATTAGGTGTCATCGCGGCAGCGCGATGACACCTAATTCAGGCGCCCCCCCCGCATGTGCGGAGGAGGCGCCTGAAAGGGAGGGGGGGAGGTCCTTCGGACCTCTCTCTCTCCCGATCGGCGGCTCTGCGGGGGTTAACCCAGGCATCATTTGGAAGGGCACAGCCTGCCCTTCCAAATGGTGCCTGGCATTAACCCCTGGGGAGCTGGATCGCGAATATTTTTGGAATGGAATATTTTTAACATTGAAGCCTATGGGATACAACATTTCCCACACTATTGAATTTGATATCAAATTTCAAATTGATATCAACTATCAAATTGATTTTATAATACAAGTAATAGTCAGCAAAGGACTTTATGAAACAAATTAATTTAATTTCACTGTATAATTTGACTCAAGTACAAAATCCGTGACACAGCTTAATATTTAATATGGATGTCCGTTTTGATTCAGACCAATTAGTTTTTTTCACGAATCGGGCCGATTCGGTGCTTCGGATTCATCCGATGTTCCGAATCGGATCGGCATCGAATTACACCGCATCAGAAATTTTTTCCGATCCGAAACAAAATAATTTTGTTATTTCGTATGAACGTGAAATTTGTAAAATCGCAAGTCATTTTCGTTCCATTCATGATTTCAGTTCCATTTCGGTCAAAATCGATCAAATTCGATAGTTACTTGATATCCATTTGATAGTTCATTTCAAGTTCAATAGTTGCGGCATATGAATCCTCACACTGCCGGGCAGCACCTCTACAGTATAATAATGCAGCATATGATTCCGCACACTGCCAGGCAGCACTTCTATAGTATAATTAATGCAGCATATGAATCCTCACACCTCTACAGTAGTGATAGGCGGAACACCCTCGTGTTCGGCTCGCATTCAAATTCGAACTTTTGAGCATTTGAAAATAAAAAAAATAAAATAAATGAAAATCAAATTTTTTTTATCAATTCGAATCGATCTGAAAATTCGAATCGAAACGAAATGAAAACGGTCCGAAACAACCCAAAATGAAAAAAACACATGGAAACAAAAACGAAACGAAACAAAATTTTTAGCGGTGCACATCTCCAAAACAGATGAACAACCAAGGACCTGGGTAACAATAAGCAGACAGAAATAAACAGAACTAGGCAGTGGAATTTGCAAGACTTTACCTGACAGAGAAGTAACCTGAAGACAGACAGAAATATACAAAAGACAAACAGCACTTAACCAGAACTGCTAGAGCAAAGAATCAGAGTCAGGATAACAATGAGGCTAGGATCACAATGAGGATCAAACTGAGAACATGGATTAAAATGAGGCAGCGGCTTTCTTTGGGCGATGCCTCCTGATATACAGAGTTCATCAGAACAATTCACGTGTGGTTCCAGGCTTGAAAATCCAAAAGGAAACGAATGTCCAGAACTGGATGCAATGTTCACATTAGCCAGAGGGGGCGCCAGGGACACAGAACGTAACAACATGGATATATATTGCCTCCAGCAGCTCACACGTGGATATATATTGCCCCAGCAGCTCACATATGGATATATACTGCCCCAGCAGCTTACACATGGATATACAGTCAGGTCCAGAAATATTGGGATGTCGACACAATTCTAACATCTTTGGCTCTATACACCACCACATTGGAGTTGGAATGAAACAAACACAATGTGCTTTAACTGCAGACTGTCAGTTTTACTTTGAGGGTATGTACATCCAACTCGGGTGAACGGTGTAGGACTTACAGCAGTTTGCAGATGTGCCTCCCACTTGTTAAGGGACCAAAGGTAATGGGACAGAATAATAATCATAAATCAAACTTTTCCTTCTTAATACTTGGTTGCAAATCCTTTGCAGTCAATCACAGCCTGA